>PVJC01034067.1:0-19021 GCA_004026665.1 Murina feae
TTCTAGTCATATTCAAACATTGACTCTGTGCATCAATCTACTCAGGAAATAGAGCAACTTTTGAATTTGTATAGGTGCAGCTAGAATGTGTTACAATGCAAACATCTAAAGTGAGCCAAGTGAAGTTGAGACTTTCCAATAAAGAAGGATTTCCTTCACTTTTATGAACTGTAAAAATATTCACTTTCTGAGTCTTTGAAAAGAGCACTGGTTCAGGAAACCAAAATTCGAATCCTGCCCTCTTTTAACTAGCTGTTTGACCTTGGATAGACCTCTAAATTGCTTCTGGATCTGTGTTTACCACTTTTAAATAGAGGGTAATAATCCTCCTATTACAGTGCTCATGGGAGTGTGAGGATAAAATATGTGAAATTCAAAATGTTAATGAGCTCGACAGGCAATATTCAAACACCATCTGCAACCAAAACCTATATTCTTCAAAGATTAGAATATTTCATAATCTTTGAAAAAAATTAGAGGATTAGCATAATTGTTTTATGAACATGGGTGCTTCTTCTACACACATGACCTATTAATCAGCTTGAAAAGTTGTTCTGCATCATCAGCAAAGTACCGATTATTAGTAGTTAAGAGGTTCAGAAGATGATGAGAACTGCTTTTTATTTAATAGTCCCTCCTTCAGGTGGGAATACACTCACGTATCATAATCAGAATGAATTTCTTGGCAGATTTTTTTCCTTCTGAACCAAATATTTCTATGCCCACACCCAAACTGTCATCCTCACTGTTGACTGATGGTGCAGATATAATGGATGGATTACTTGTACTTTCACTGCAGTCACCTATTTTTAGGTTCACTATCTTACCGAGAAACTCTTTATGAAATCTGACAAACAAGGTCTTGATCTGAGTGACTGGTATCATGTATTTAAATTGTTATTTTTATTTGTAGAAAAGAAGCTATTGAGTTGATACAAAACTGAAGAACACCAGTGTTAGTTTACCCCCAAATGGTTTTTATGAATTTTTGCTTAATTTAAAAATGCATAACTTTAATAAAACTATCAATGGTATTTTTCAATCTGAATACTAGTTGGATTACAGGGTAGCACTTTTAATAATATGATGTATTATTTCCATTCTTCAGTTGAGAAAGTTGAAGCTCATAAAAATGAGGTCATTACTCGTGGCCATGTCAGTAGTCCATAAGAAGACTAGGATTATAATCCATGTTTGATACAATGCATGGACTATTTGTCTGGCTCCAAAGCTCATACTCTTTCCAACCTGCCAGTTTGTCCCTTTGGGAAGCAAAGCAAAATGATCCATGGTTGTGCCACGTGGTGTAATGAGTGATTAAGGAAGTAACTTGGCTATGGAAGAGGAAGTTGGAAGAAAAGTAGAACTCAGAAAGGTCGAATAGAGAAGTGAAGGCATCTGAGACAGGGAAGGGTATACCTCAAACCATGAACTATTTAGTGGTTCCAGGCAATAATGTGTAAACTGCTTTCCCTAAAGCAAAAGATTGTGAGGAATAGAAGACAAAATGGTAGTCATGTGTGGAAGCTGGGATGTGGTAAACCTTAGCCTCCATTACAAGAATTTTGGACCTGATTCATTGGCCAATGGGACAGGGTGTTGGGGGCTATGTTGCAAGGTTTTAGAGTACGTGAAGCCGTGCTTGGGGAAGATGAACGTGGTTGCAGGTTCAGTAGATTTTTTGCTGTTACATACATACAGTTTAAAGGGAATTATAATCTAAAAAGTTGCATTTCAGTCTTTTTTTATGTGTTTATTTTTAATAAAAGCAAATGTCATTGAAAAGCTAATTGCCTCCTAGAGTTGAACCATTGCTAGAGTCAAACAAGGTGACATACCATGTGGCAGAGGAACTCTGGTAAATAGCATCACACTGTCCCAGCCAAAAGATATGGGCTATAGAACTGCTTAGAGAGAAAGGATGAGTCAACATAGTGTTCACATATTCTCTTCCAAAGCATCAAGTTGTCTTGTTTTTTATGAAAAGAATGCTATCATTTATTAGTACTCTGCATGCTAATGGAAGAGCTAATGAGATTAAAATAAATGAGAAGAGAGTTTATTTTAGGGTAAAATGTTCGTTCAAAAGTGTTAAAGATAGGGAATTTGGTTTGGCATTGGAATTCTCAAAAGAGATAAAGGGATTCTCTGTAATTCCTTAGATATGCAGGTTGAATAAAAGAGGCAGACCATTGTCTGAGTTTGCTTCCAGTCCTATACTATTAGGGCCCTATTGTTAGGCTAGTGGATGTACAGGAACCAATGTGGGGAAGCATGTACTACACAGGAGTGTCTGGTACTAGTAAGATAAAGGAAACCCTCAGATTTTAAGGTCCAATGGACATCCTCAATCAGAGTTTGCAGTATTTTAAATAAGATCTGTTAAAGATCTGACTTTTAAACATTTTGTATTCTAGGGGCAAGGTAGGATTAAGAGAAGAGGGAAATAGCAAAACCAGTATAGGATAAGAGTCGGCCTGGGAGGCCACTGGCACTGCCAGGCACAGTGAGGTTCCCTCGCGCTGGTGTTGTGGAAGGAGCTCTGAACTCGGAGCCAAGTGACTGAGGTGTTCGTTCTGGCTCTGGAAATATTTAGTTTTGTGACCTTAGCTACATCTTTCATGCTCTCTGAGCCTCCGATTTCTCAGCGACAGAAAAGGCATGGTAGAGTAGCAAATTCTAAGTTTCCTTTCAACTAATTTAATATGTGTTATGATTCTTGTAGATGACACACAGATACCTGGTTTGACAAGTAGAAGATATTATTTTGGGAGCATGGCCAAGGGATAGAAACATAGGCAGGAGATCTGTCTCAGGAGTTAAAAGTGTCAAAAATACTGACACATAAAAGGGATTCTGTGGCCAATTTCTAGATCTCATGACAAATGGAAGATTATATAGGACTAAAGTTTTTTGAATTATTTCAGAAATGGTAAGTTTGAAAGAATGCATGGGGGCAATGAAGCTGGACTGGCACCCTAGTAGCAAGGGAACTTCATTATTAGGTCTGAAGACCTAGGATTAGATCAAACTCTGGCATCTGATTCAGTGGGTCACCTTAAATACAGCGTCTATGATAGGTGGAGTCCACCAGGAAGAATATAGATGTTAATAGATTTGTTAGGATAGTCAATAATGTGTGTGGCGATAAATCCTGGATTCTTCTCACTGTTATTATCATACTAGAGGCCCAGTGCATGAATTAGTGCACCAGTGGGTTCCCTTGGCCTGACCTGCAGGATTGGGCCAAAAATGGCTCTCTGCCATCCCCTAAGTGGTCCCAGATTACAAGAGTTCGCAGGCCAGGCCGAAGGACCTCACCAGTGCATAATTGGGGCCAGGAAGAGGTTGGCCAGCCGGGAAGGAACCATGGGAGGGCTCTAGGGCGTGTCTGGCTAGTTTTAGTCCCAATCGGCCAGACCCAAGCAGCAAGCCCTGATGGTCAGTGCACGTCATAGCAACTGGCCAACTGGTTGACTGTCTGCCCCCTGGTGGTCAGTGTACATCATAGCAAGCAGTTGAGTGGCCTTAGCATATCATTAGCATATTATGCTTTGATTGGTTGAATTCTCAATTGGTCAACCGGACACTTATCATATTAGGCTTTTATTATCTAGGATATACCTACAGAAGATATAAAATGGTATACAAACCTCTGTGCTACATGATGTTCATACTAGGCTTTTACTATGTGTTTATTTTTCACAAGAGTCTACATAGATATTGAGGTAATTGCCTATGCAAAGAGGTATCTTCTCTGATAGGTCTATTTTTTAATTGATTTTATATTTTAGAGAGAAAGAGAGAGAAATCAATGTGAGAAACATCTGTCTGTTGTATCCTGTACATCCTCCAACTAGGATCGAGCCCACAACCTGGATATGTGCCCCGACTGGGAATAAGACCCATGACCCTTTTGTGCACGGATGAAGCTCCAATCAACTGAGCCACAATAGCCAAAGCTGATAACTTTACTTTAAGCATTAGACATTTCCAATAATCCAATTAGGATTGAGTTATTTATTTTTTTATGCTGTCTACCTAAGGAAGGAGGCAGAGAGGGAGAAAAGGGGGGGGGGGAGAGTGTTTTATATTTATTCCTTACCCAATGGTAAAGTGGATTCTAATATGCATTCAGATGCTTATTTTTGCAGCATTTCTGTGAGAATTAGAAATAACATACTGACTGATGTGTCTGACAATACCTTGCTTATAGTAGACACTTATTTAATGGTAGACAATTTAGTTTTTATTATTGTCATCAAATATCATATCTTTAGCTCATTTGTAATCTAATAGGGATTATCAGATCAGGATTTGGGAATATGGGCAAGCTATTTCTTCTGCATTGCCTATGTTTTGGGTTTGAAATCCATTATGACAAAGTAAGGGACACCCTTATTTGAAACATCCTACCATGGGAAGCAGAAATTATCTCAGTCTCAGAATGAGGCATTTCTAATCTCTGACATTTAGAAGTTGTTTTTAAAATACATATAGTATTTCATTGATTTTTTTCTATGGAGGCAAGCTCATAGCTTTTAAAAATCAGATGGTTTTCCCAGGTAACTCTTTACTACTGTGCCATATTCTCATTTTCCCCGTTTCTCATATTCCCTTTCTTTCATAAAATTTAGATGTGGAACAGATAGGAAAAGCTATCTATGACAAAAGCTTAACAGTATTCAATACTATGCTTATTAGTTGAGCATTTGGTGTTCAAATGCCAAGGCCACTGTTTTATGCAGTAGGATGTACAATATTATATGGAAAAAATAGTTTATGAAATGAAGTCTATGGCATAACACTGATATTTCATAATAAATGAAAAACTAAAGCTTATAATATATAACACATAATGAGAAAAAAGACTGAAAGTTATAATGCACGATTTTATCAGCAGTCATTTCTTGACCCTGGTTGATTGCTCACCAGGGTCCTTTTATAGACATCTTATGTCTCAGTTCCTCCAAAGTGTCTTTCCTGTTGACCTTTCATGATGCCACTTCTCCTTCCTGGACATTCTGCCATCATGTTCATTCTCTCAAGGATAGAATAAGATAATGTCTCTAAATTGTTTGAATTTTATGTGACCTGTGTATACAAATAGTTCTCTGCACACGTCCCTTCTTCCTTTCACACATTAGCATGGCTGGCTAAGTTTATTAGTCTAATTCACTGTCACAATTAAAAACACAATGAACTTGACCTTGAAAGACTAACTTACAAAGGCCTGGAATGTTAGAATTGGAAGTAGCCCTCAAATTATCCAGGCCCTTCATTGTAGAGATAAAGAAATTGAAGTCGTAGAGATGGATTGATTGGCCTATATTTACAAGTTAAAATCCCAATTCCTTTCTAGTCTTCTTTCTAAACAGTTAGTGTTGTTGAATACAAATCTGAGAGAGATGGATATGGCAAGATTGTAGCCTTGGAATTAGCTGGAGGAGGCTAATAATCATTAGGAGTGACCTATCTGTCATTTAAGAATAGAACATAACTGCCTTTAAAAATGTGTAAAAGCATTAACATTTGCCTGCATTCAACTTTCTAAAGCTGTTGTTCAAACACATAATGGATGAGGTTTGGCCAGCAGAATTAAATAATTTATTCCAGCTCATTTATTGAAGGTCATTGATTACAAGACTAAAACAGAAACTTTATGATTAGGAAATGCTGAAATGATAGAATATTATCAGGAAATAGCTGCTTTTTATTTTCTCTAACATCTTTACAGATATACTGGTCCTTTAAATCATTCTGATATCTATTTGGGGAGCAACATTTATTCTTTCTGTATTGGTCTCGTCAAACAACCAACATCTCACTTCCTATATTCTGGCCTGAGGCAAGTGAAAGATAAATTGATATAGAAGACACGATTAACTTTGTTTTGAAACAGCAAATGACAAAAGAAATGCGTGAGATAGAGAGGAAGAGGAGGTCATGATTTTGAGATCCCGTTTTGTAGCTGCCCAGGGTCTGGTGCCAGAAAGGTTAAATGTATCTTAAATGTACATAAGTGTTTGGCTCTTTGGTCCCATACGGCTGCAACACTTGGCAAGGAGACGTGATCAAGCTGCAAAGGGAAAAATGCAACTGCTAATTGATCTCCTCCTCGATGTCCCTCCCTGGGTCCTGGAGCTGTTTGTCTTTATGCCAAGCCACAGCCTGAACTCTGAAGTGCAGTGGGGAGGAAGCTGCAGTTTGGGTTCTTAGGTGCTTTTCAATCCGTCATATGTGTGATGCAAGCCTGTGACTAGACAGAGTGGGAGTTTCCTGTTCTCCCCAAAATATGTAAATACTATTCCTGTGGCTGCCATTTCTATGGCAACGCCTGGGCCAATACCCTCACCTCTCAGCCCTGCCTGCCTAACTGCACACCTCTGATCTGGGGCCACCAAGAAGCACAAGATATCCTGAATGCCTTTGTTCTCACATTTTCCTGACATGGCTTGTTTATTCCATTCTTAAAGGCCTACAACACAAATCTCCACCCAATCGTTGTGGTCAGATGACCCATTCAGTCAAGTGATAGAAAGGGGGGAAAATTGTGTATTCTGTACCCTGGTGGGGGAAAAAAGTCAGAGTAAAACATGATGATTTTCATATCTTTTCAATAACAATATGTAGCCTTTCCCCCTCTTTTTTGATAGTAGTATGTGGTTCATTTTCAAGTGCCAAAACATATGTAGATGAAAATTAAATCATCTCATTTTTACATCAAAGTACTCTCTGTTATTATTTTGACAGGTGTTTTTCAGAGTGTGTGTGTGTAGTGTGTGTGAGTCCCAGTGGCATGCATGTGAGCACTGCATTATAATACTTAAGATGAATGTACACATACATGTTCTTTATGACCTTACCACTATATAATATATTTACTTGTTTGTTTATTGTCTGGTACCTTGTGAAGACTAGAGTCTCCTCTGTCACTCATTGCTAAGTCCCCAGCAGCTTGAAGCTCCATGAGTTGGTCCTGCCACCTAGATTTGCTGTATCTTAGCTCAGCTCTAACTCTTTCTATTCATCTAGATCTATCCTGCTTTTTCCACTTCATGTTATTTCATTTAATTTTCCTAGATCTTTAAAGTCTTAGTAAATGCCTTTTAAAAAAATTGATTTCAGAGTGAAAGGGAGAGGGTGGGAGAGAGAAACGTCCATGATGAGAGAGAACCATTGATCTGCTGCCTCCTGCATGTCCCCTACTGGGAACTGTGCCCACCACCTGGGCATATTGCCCTTGACGGGAATAGAACCTGGGAGGCCGACACTCTTATCCACTGAGCCAAACCAACTAGGGCAATAAATACCATTTTTAATGGCGGTATGGTATTTCATTGGGTAGATGTACCAATATTTACTCATTTTCCTGTTAGGCATTAAAAATGTTTTCAATTTTTCTTAGTTTAATATGCTATATTATACACTTAATATACAAATCCTTGTACATGGTCAATTACTATCTTAGGAAGATGCTAGGAGAGAGTTAGTATATCAAAGACAATCGTATATAATAAAAGTGTAATATGCAAATCCATTGAACTTCGGAATGACCAGTTGGCGGGAGTCAGGTGGTGCCAGGCTAGCCAAGGCAAATGCCAGAGGGCAGAGGGAGGGAAGAGTGATGGGGTGGGTGGCAGTGATGACCAGCTGTGGTGGAGGGGTGTTAGGGAGGGGCTGGCACCATCCCCAGATTGGCCCATCCAGTAGCCTCCCACAGAGGGAGGCCAGGCAGCAACAGCAGAGTGATGGGAGCAGCACTGTCCCCTGATTGGCCGGCAAAGGGAGGCCAGAATGTGGCTTAGGCCCGCTCCCCATGGGGATTGGGCTTAAGTTCTTAAGCCATCAGTAGGACATCCCCTGAGGACTCCCCAAAAGAGGGTGCAGCTGGGCTGAGGGACTCCCCCCACTCCCACAGTGCACAAATTTTCATGCACCCGGCCTCTAGTGAACTTATAAAAAGTCTCTTGTGGATGACCAAGTTGCTTTCTAGAGTGGGTATATCAGTTTCCTCTCGCAATAGCTATAGCTAAGAATACTTAATCAGTATGGATCATTATTGACAAAAATCCTTGTTAATTGAAAAGCAAAAATTACAATTCATTGTTTTAAGTTGCATTTTTTTTAACCACATAGGAGGCTTAATATTTCTCCCAAGTTTGGTAGTTGTATGTGTTTGCCATTTGGGAGCATGAATATTTGTGATTCAACAGAATTCTTTGTATATTATGGGTACTGATTCTTCATTTTTGAAAAATTTTGTCATACACTTTCATGTAAATAAATTTTCTATATTGAGTCAAGTTATAGAACTTTGCATTTAAATATATTAATTTAATAAGCTAAATATTTAAATTGAACTGCATTTAACTATAATCATGTGTTTTTCACTTCTGTATATTGCTTTTATATCATAAATCTTTCTGTATCCCTAGATCACTTAAATCTCATTGGGATTTTTTGTTTGCTTTTCTTGATTTCTTTTTATGTCAACTTTTTAACTAATCTGGAATGGATTTTTTTTTTTAGTGTGATTCAATGTAGGCTCTAGATTTTCCTCCAAATATTTCAAGTTATTGAAAACTCATATTATCCCTCAGTTTATGATATTTTTACTAGTTTATAACACTCATATTATAAATTTTGACATATGTCATTATGTTATATATTAAGTTTTTATGTTTTAAACTAAGTTGTTTTTTAAGTTAATCTATTCTGCTTCATTTATCCTTTCTATTGATATATCTGCCGATTTTTATATAGTTTTTATTATTAGAAGTTTTTTTTATTAATTACCTACAGTTTTACAAATATTAGTACATATATCTCTTTTTCCCCCTGCCCTTCTGCCCGCCTCCCCTACCCCCCAGTGTTTTGTGTCCATTGGTTATGCTTAAATGCATGCATAAAAAAATATATTTATATTGATTTCAGAGAAAAAGGGAGAGGGACAAGGGATAGAAACATCAATAATGAGAGAGAATCATTGATTGGATGCTTCTTGTATGACACCCTCCATTGGAAATCCAGCCTGCAACCTGGGCATGTGCCTTGACCAGGAATTGAACCATGACCTTCTGGTTCATAGGTCAATGTTCAACCACGAAGCTACACTGGCCAGACTATTATTAGAAATTTTAATACTCTATTCTTATCTGGGAGTAATATGCAAATTAACCCTCACTCTGTTATACCCATAAGACATGCCCACAAGCCACACCTATCAACCAATCAGGAGCAAATATGCAAAATAACTCAACTAAGATGGTGGTAGCCATGGAGCTGAGTTACCCTGGGCAATGGAGGAAGCCAGGGCCCTTGAGCTCTACTCAAGGCTACAAAGTTTCAATTATAGAAGATAAACAAACCCCAGATACCTGCTGGACTGGGACCTTGGGTTGCCAGGGCACCCCAGGCTTCGAGCAGTAGACCAAGGCAACAAAGTTTCAATTACAGAAGTTAAATAAATCCCAGATACCTGCTTCCAGCCAGGCATCCCAGTAGGGACCTGAACCCTGAAGGGGCTGTGGGCAGCCTGAAAATAGCCCTCAGCCCCTCACCCATGCTGGCCACACCGTCATGGGGTGAGGGTCCCCATTAGGGGGCTTGGGAGCCTACAAACAACCATCAGCCCCTCACTCAGGCTGGCCAGGCACACCAGCAGGTAGACATCCTCCTAGGGGTCCCAGACTGGGAGAGGGCAGAGGCCGGGCTGAGGAATGCCCCCCATCCCCAGTGCACAAATTTTTGTGCACTGGACCTCTGGTACTTGCATGAAGGCCATTTCTACTTTTAGCTTTTTATGCATGGGGAAATAATCTGTATAATGCTTTGAAATATAAAGTTCATAGTTTTTAAGTTATTCTGGTTATATTATTTCAATATAATCTATGCTATATAAATACATATTCTACATGTATGACTAACTCCCTTTTAGTCCAGAAATTTCTTTTGAGTACTAGGATTAGTTGTTAAGTTGGTTTCTTCATTTTCTTTTTTCAGATTAAAAAAAAAAGTAGCTAATAAAAGTACCCTACAAGGTAGCTGCCAATAGTATTAGTTTTACTCTTTTACCATTTTGTCCTTTTTTTAAAACTTCTGCATTCTACTAATAGAGCACCTTTTATAATGATTTTCTATTTTCCAGAACATTTTTAACAAAATACCCAAATATTAATGGAAATGTTGATGGAAACATGCAAAAATTATTTCTTTATGATCCTTATTATTGTTGAAACTGACCTATAAAGGATTAAAAATGAATGAATTTAGTTATTATACATGTATCTAACTAGTTGACTTATATTTCTGAGAAAAAATCCTTTGACAAATAGGTTATAAATAGAGTAATACATATAGTTCCTAAGAAATATATATTAGAAAGAATAATAACTTTTTTGACATCCTTATTTTTGAACCAAATATCTGTTGGAAAATATTTGAACCATATTTTTACACATTTCTTCGATGTGTTTACTCTTCTTACTAAATTAGGAAGACAATATTAGGTTATTTCATTACTAGCCTTTGTTTTCTTTTTTTTTTTTTTTATTGATTTCAGAAAGGAAGGGAGAGGGAGAAAAACATCAATGATGAAAGAGAATAATTAGCTGCCTCCTGCATACCCCCATCTGGGAATTGAGCCCACAGCCCAGGCTGCCAGGGAATGAACCATGATCTAGTTCCTAGGTTGACACTCAACCACTGAGTCACACCAGCTGGGCACTACCTTTGTTTTCTCATGGTGGTTCCAATTCACTTGATATATTCTAAATTTATGTACAAAAAACAACACAAAGCACAGTTGTGTTGCTCTCTTAAATCCAGCAGTCGTTTAGGAAGCTCAGCATTTTGACCAAGAGTGGGAGCCACCTGCTATAGTTTATTTAGAAGTGAGTGTTCCTTGCACCCCTACCCTTCCTTGGTGACATCATTTCAGTCTGTGGCCCATTTCCATTGGCTGCTTCCTCTAGATTGTGAGGCCTGATCCTGTCCATGGTTCTGACACCCTGTTTGTTTGTATTAGAACCGCTGACTCCCCATTGAGGGCTGCCCACCGGTTATGTCGTGCTGTGTTCCTGTTTTATGGGAAATGTTCATGAGTGGCTGCTGTGTTTGATATTAAATCTGAGATGAACTTCAGGAGGTTTCCAGTTTTTTATTAAAAATGATTTTAGCTAGGGGCTGTGTTATCCTGTTCATAAATCAGGTGTTGTTAGAGATTTAATAATTTACAATTCACATGAGCATTTGGTGCAATAACATTTCTTTTCTCTGTTAAAGCTGTCTCTTAACTGTGCTTATTTATTAATTTTTTTTATTTTTTCTCTTCACTGCTTCCATTTATTTTTTTAAGTCTTCTTTGGAGAGGTTTGTACAGATTTATCTCACAGCTGTGTAAATAATACAAAAGGAAGAGTAAAAATGATAGCTTGGTTTGATTGAAGTCATTTAAATATGGCCAAGCTTTGCATGTCTTCCCATCACAACTGAAAACAAGCCTTTATTTTAATTGTGTGTTTTTAAATCTCAAGTTACATCTTCTAAAGTAGTTACCTTATCGCTCTGTTTTAATGAGCCATGTCTTTTAGGACACGTCTTAGAAATAAGAGGTTGGTAAAACAAACAAGCAAAAATATCAAAGGCCAAGGAGGCCAACAACCCTTTCCCTATATGGTTACAAGCTACATAAAAAGCAGAATTATCCTTGAGGGTTAAAAACATTCCTGGCAACCTCTTTCAAAAGTGTTTGCACTAGAGATTTAGAGCAAATACTTTGAAGGCACTTTATAATGGTGAATAGCTTTACTTTCTTTGTAGACTTTGGTGAGTATGGATACATAAATAAAGATCTTTGAAAAGACAGGAGTTAGAAGATGTTTGTTTGTTTGTTTGTTTGTTTGTTTCTCATTAGAAAGAGTAGTGGGTGGGTATTCCTGGGATAGGGAGTGTACTTAGGAAAAGAAGGGAAGATTTCCTTGAGAGGAGACTCTGATTTGGAACGAACAGGCAAGATTGAGGCAACTATGTGCATACCCAGGGGTGGTGGCAGAACTGTGTTCCAGGAAGAAGACGCTGGGTATTTTATCTGTTTGAAGTTTAGATTCCATGAGAGAATACTTTTTTTTGTTGTTGTGGTTGATATCTTTATCCCTTTACTTGTAACAATGTCTAGCATAAAGAAGATATTTGATAAACATTGGTTAAATGGGTAAACTCTATATAAAGGACTTTGATAGAATGCACATGATAGCATCCTTAATAACATTACTACAGATGCCCTCCTGAAACTCAGATGGATCTAACACATTCATTTGCCACTAAATTTTGATGAATCTACAGGTATAAAATACAGCAACTTATAAAGACCGTCCGTGAGTGTCTGTGATAATAGGTTCCACATATGTAGCCTTTTGGAGGCCTGGCCTGATCTTCAGACTGCATTTTAGATTCTAGAAGAGTGAACAGTCCACTTATCCTTTACATAATCTTCAGTAATGATCGATTTTTTTCCCCAGCCAGGCTGACACTTTGAAGTTGTAGTGATGGGAGGTGATTTAATGCGCTGGTGTTCCTGGTTGAGGATAGAATCATAATCTTCAGAACACAGGAGAAGAGATTGTAAAGTCGACGTCCTGTTCTTGCCTCTGATTGACAGAACAAGGCAAAGGCAGAAATTTCCTTAGGATGCTCGGATAGATGAGCAAATGCTCAACTGACTGTTCAAAGCATTCTGTTAAACAGTCTTTATGGATTTACTTTATTTGCTAAAGGGATTGAATCATGAAATTTTAACTGAAATGGACTTTAAATTTCATTATTTCAATACCCTTTTCAACTGATGAGGAAGTTTAAGCCCAGAGAGATCCAGCGATCTCCTATGTCCTTGCTAGTAACTGGGACATGACTAGATCCAGTCTTCAGATTGCTGTCCAGAGAGTTTTTCTTAATTCTCTGAAATCAAGTTAAAGCAAATGTCAAAGGTGAAACTCCGGAGAAAAGATGTTGTGAAAAGACAATTTACCCTTGAGGTAGTATATATAATTTTTTTCTTTGTTGTAGAGTTTAATTGGGTAATGGGACTAAGAGAAAATGTGGAAGAGAAATGAAATGAAGTGGTGGGTATATCTAAGGACCACCTCTACTTCCCCAGGACAAAGAGTCCCCTGGCCATTGCGCATTGTGCGTGACTTGGACAAATTATCCCTGGAGAGAGGTTTGCCTATGAATCTTTGTAGTCTAAGAAAAGTCATAATAAATATAAAATGAAGACACAAAAGCTTACTTTTCAAAAGATTTAACTTGTGAGCTGAAAGATAAAAGATCACAACATTTCCATTTCTGCTGGGAATATGAATCTTTGTAAATGGACAGCCTGAGGAGAAGAGAGGGAGGGCTTGCGGAGGATCTGCCATTCCGTGGGCCTTTGTGACCTTTTCAGGGAGCTGTCAACTGTTCCAATCACAAGTCTTCATCATCTCATTTTTTGACGATGACATATCATCTCTTTAAACCGGCAGGGTGCTTAACCCATCAACTCTATTTCTTCTCATCTTTGCTTTTCTTACTGTTCCATTCAGCCGCTGTGTCATGTTCTTTGTGGCCCTGCCATGAGGATTTACCTCTTTGACTAAAGCCAGGCCATAGCTATTGGTGCTCCTATCCCTTCATAGCTTTCCCACTAAGAATTTCCCCCTCAGCTACCCTGAGTATAACAGGAATTTGTTGCATTGAAAAATTTCAACTTTGTAGGGTTAAATATATACATACTAGTACATACCTACATAATCATTCATATATAGACACTTTATGAAACCAATTCAACATATTTTTAATACTCAAGGAAGCCATCATTGGGTCCAAAAACATTATCTAAAGACTTGCAGAATCTAGAGCAGTCATTTTAAAACTATTTGAAAGCATTGGTTTATTTCAGTTGTCTGGCAGAATATTAATATATAAAACAAGTAAAGAAGACTGATCTGGTTTAGGTGAGTGCAAACAGAGAAGCTTATAATCCTATTAATTGTCCTTTTTTAAAAAAAATCCTCACCCGAGGACATGCTTAGAGAGAGGAAAGGAGACATCAATGTAAGAGAGAAACATCTATCAGTTGCCTTCTGGACATGCCTCAATCGGAAATCAAACCCATAACCCAAGTATATATGTGCCCTGATAGGGAATCAAACCGGAAACCTTTTGGAGCACAGGATGATGCTCAGCCAACTGAGCCACTCTGGCTGGGCCGATTGTCTGTTTTCTATTTTGGTTCCCAGAGCACCGAATTGGAAAGCCAAATATCCACTTGACCACCAGATATCAAATTGAAATGATTAGTAATAATTAGACTTATCATTGTTGGTCAGCAGTCTTGAATCCATTCTTGGTGGTAGAAGCAATGGTTCATTTGTTATGGGTGACTGTGCCCATGTTTACCTGTTCCATTTCTATTGTGTGCTGATCAGAAAAAATGTGACCAGACCTGATTTATGTGTATATACAAGTGTTATCAGTTCCTTCTAAGATATGTGTTAATGGCTTGAGGGAATTTTGACTCTAATTCTCATTTGCTATGCCAAAGTGAGTATATTTATTTTATGTGGCCTTGTTTTTAGTATCTTAATTTAGCATCTCATTATCTTATTACGTATCCTTGGACAAAAAAAGGGGCAATTGTGCTTTGGTCTTTGCTGCATTGGTGAGGGTCTCAGGCATGCAGGAGAGTTTATATTTTAAAATAATGGGCTCTATCTTTGCTCCGTTTCTGGGCAAAGTTTGAATAATAAATTTTTCACTACCCTAGCTTTTTTTGGGTGCAAATACTTTTATTTGATTTTGTCATTTGGGACATTATTTGAAGAATTTTATATTACATACAGGTTTATTATAAAACAAGAATAGTATAGGACCCATTTTAAGTTTTACATAAACCAATGAATGGAGAGTTACAAAAAGTCTTGTTATAATGTAGCCCATCACTATAACAAACAAACCACACATTTTCGATGGCTTTAAATACTGAAAGTTTAATTTTTAACTTAACAGTCGTTCGCTGGCTGACTGCTGGGCTTGCTTCCACAGGCTGGTTCTGTGACCCAGATTCCTTCCAGAATGTGGCTTTGCTACTCTTTAGTTGTCAGTGAAATGGGGTGACAAGGCAACCCACTTCTTAACCACCTCACCTCGGCCTTAAATTGCCACATTAATTGACACACAAGAATGAGTCACATTCTCACCTAGAAACAAGAGAGTCTGGGAAATGTGGTCCATCTGCTGCTTCTAAGGAATAACTTCTACTTTGGAAAGAGCAACGCAAAATCGTGGTGGGTGGTCTCAGCCATACACCTGCATCTCAGGAGCTCTGTCATAAAAAGAAATGGTTCACAGAGATGTCGCATTACCTTGGTGTACTTTAGACCAAATCCTGAGGAAAATAATGACAATTGAAGAGGTATATTTTAAAAACAATATAACAAAAATAAGCCTTGAACATTAGTGTGAAACTTGTTGTTACTAAAATATTCTGTCTCAGTTATTTAATTGCTAACATTTTATTGGAAACCAATTTCCTGTTTGCACACTCAAACTCACCTACTAATATTTTTACATTTACCCATAAATATGGACAACTGTAATATATCTGGAAGACATATTCTAAATCTTTAGAATATGAGAAAAATGAGATGCATACAATGCACATTTTCACTTGTATGAAATGCAAGCAAATGAAAATCTACTCTCAAGGTACATTTTGCTGAATAATTCTATTTAGGCATGAATTTATTCTACAGTAGGATTAAAAAATAAAGTATTTTAAGGGATAAAAATGATGCTCATACTAATGCTTCTGACTGCTCATTACCCTGTTTCTGAAGAGTAAATTTTAGTTCATTTTTCCATGTGGTTTTGCTGCACCTTTCTCCTCCTTTATGTGTTCACGAACATTTTTCCAGGAGCCTCCTTTAGCCCTGCAATCTCTTAATCTGTGTCTATTCATTTCTTACATCTCCCTACAGGTCTCTCTGTCTTCTCTCTTTGTTTATGGAGTTCTTCATCTGTGGACAATGGAAAATGGTGAGATTTAGATGAGACATCAGTGGTATTGAAATGCGAAAGGTCTCAGTGAAAACCACCATAGCCTTCGTGTTACTGTAAGAAGCAGAGGGCAGGTGTTTAATGCTTAAAATCGGTAGGATCGCTGTGTACCTACATGTGACAATCTGCTTCTCACATCACTGTGTTCAGCTTTGGCCCAGAAATTGTCATTAAGTTAGAACCATGGATTTTTTTTTATTTATTTTATTTTATTTTTTTACAGAGAGGAAGGGAGAGGAATAGAGAGTTAGAAACATCGATGAGAGAGAAACTGATCAGCTGCCTCCTGCACACCCCCCACTGGGGATGTGCCTGCAACCAAGATACATGCCCTTGAGTGGAATCAAACCTGGGACCTTTCAGTCCACAGGCAGACACTCTATCCACTGAGCCAAACTGGTCAGGGCTAGAACCATGGATCTTTAAGTGTATTCATAAATAGGTTTATTAGATGTATTCTTCCTCTCTCACTACATTTTTTCTTCTTCTAGTACAACCCATGCCATATCTCCAATGACTTACTGTGTTTCCACAAATGCATTTCTTTAAAAATGTTATTAACAGCACAATCCTCACTCCTGGTGGAAAACAAAAATACAGTAATTGCACTAAATGACAATGAGGCAAAATCACATAAAGGGATTCATATGAGTCCAGTCACTTGTAATCTAATTGTTTCAAGTCTGGAAAGCTATCAATCCCTGCTAAAAATATCAAAAATCACATAGCCAAATAAGACAGCTCCATTTCTAGGGGTTTCTGGAGAATTTGGAATGAGCAAGAGTCAAGGAAAGTATGTAAAAATGTATGGAAGAAAAATCATATGAATGAAAAATATAGATAAATTTTCTTTGGTATATATTTTATCTTTTTGTCTGTAACATATGACAGAATTTTGAGGAGATAAAATTAACAGTAGTGATAATATAAAATCAACAGTAATTCTGCAAAAAATAATTATAAGTAAAAAAGAGAAATGCTCGAGTAATTTGTGGGTCAGATCTAAAGGAAAGCTTTCAAAGTCTCTTTGGGTCATTATAAAGAAAATGTGAAATAAGTATGATTCTAAAATGAATACTTGTAATCAAAAGATACTTAATGTATGTAATTTTAAATACTTTATGTTGAGATGAATCACAGTTGCATTTCAATTATATAAACATATAGTCTCTAGTTTATTTACAGAATTGAGAAATACTTTGAAAAAGCCCTGCTTTCCCTTTCTTTCTTTCTTTTTTGGTATCTCGCATATTAAGAAGTTTGGCATTTTCTTGTTCTTATGAATCCCTTCTTTTATTCCTCCCTCCTTTTTCCTGATTACAAATACATGTGTTAAAATATTAATAATTTTTAAATAGAAAATGTGAAGCATCAACAACTTATCTTTAAAGATTTCAGAATACTCAAATACCCTGGGGTAGGTTTTAACAGAATTGTCATCATGCCTGGCCCCATGGCTCAAAGACAATTTTAGATGCCACAGGATCAATGACTTCTGTGATTACCCATTCATTGTATGTGTTCAACACGGGGGATCGTATGAAACTCATTTTGGTTCATACAAATCTAAGAAGATTTTGTTCAGGTTATAAAACAATTTTAGTGGTATCCTAAATTTAAGTAGATATGGAATTACTCATATGTTCTGTGTAACAGATATCCCTGTGACCTTTAGGTGTGCTCAACTCTCTGGAGAACCACACTAGGTTTACTCATTCTGCTTCCATAGCAAGTCTTTTTAGCCAATATGCAGCCCTGGGAACAATGTTTTCTTCTGGATCTATTATGGTTGCAAAGCATATGAAAAATGCAACCCATGCTGCATGTGTATTTGTGATGACTCTTAGCTATGTAGGAAAACATTTTTGGCTTGAAATATGTCACATTCTAACAATCTGATATCTGTGTCACTTATATAAAACATGCAAGGGTCCTAGGGACCTTGTACATAGAGTTAAAGTAGGTACAATGCAGCTATGATATGATAACATATATATTATGGATGTGGAGCTTAGAGCTGGAAGAGCTAGGTTCAAGTTCAGCCCTTCTATTGACTGCTTTTGTTACTTTGACCATGTCACCTAACCCCTCTTAGTCTTGGTTCCCTTGTTTGAAAATGAAAGTATTACCTCCTATTTCAATGGTTTGTTGTGAATTTTGTTTATTCATTATTCAGACTCTAGTTCATTCCACACAAAAAAATTGAAATGGCGTGTAGATTTGAAGATCAAACACATTTGCTAGTGGTTTGTAGATTATACAAATGTACACTATGAGCCATTACTCCTGGGATTATTTGGATTCTTAGAATGAAGTGCTTCGAAGCAGCTGTTCCAGACTTCCATGTAATAATTTCAAATGAAACAAGTATTTATCCAAATATTTGTTGACATAGATTGGTTATTGGTACCAATTCAAAATAATGGGAAGGGTATTTCAAGACCGTTTGATTGAAGACCATTTGCAACTAATATGAAAAATATCATATTCTCACAAACTTCATGCCTGTTACTTGAAAAGACTATTTATAATGACAAAAAGCTCTTAGGGATTAAGTGACTCTTTTCAATACATTTCTATTTTGTTAATCATAACAAACATTCACAAATACTTGAGAAAGAGTAGACCTCATAGGTACGAGTCATTTTTATTCAGTGTCAAGATGATGGTTTTGTTGCTCTTGGAATTAGGGGCTGCCTCCCAGTCACACAGCCAGTGGCCTAACAGTTCCTCCTTTTAATATCATGTACCATTCGCTTTAACCTTGGGTTACTAACCATGCTTATCTGCCCTCTGCATCTAAAGCCTTTGGAAAGATGCTCTGACGTGGCCTCGTAGCTTTTATCAGCTCACCCAGCAGCTCTCAAGCTTTGACGCTTGAAACCCAGGAGTTACCCACTGGTGCCAAGCCCTTCTGAACAAA
>PVJC01034068.1:0-19021 GCA_004026665.1 Murina feae
AAACAACAATGAGGTACCATCTCACACCTGTAAGAATGGCTATCATCAACAAATCAACAAACGACAAGTGCTGGAGAGGATGCGGAGAAAAAGGAACACTCGTGCACTGCTGGTGGGAATGCAGACTGGTGCAGCCACTATGAAGGACAGTATGGAGTTTCCTCAAAAAATTAAACATGGATCTCCCTTTTGACCCTGTTATCCCACTTCTGGGAATATATCCTAAGAAACCAGAAACACCAATCAGAAAGGACATATGCATCCCTATGTTCATGGCAGCACAATTT
Source organism: Murina feae (assembly GCA_004026665.1). Classification (NCBI taxonomy): domain Eukaryota; kingdom Metazoa; phylum Chordata; class Mammalia; order Chiroptera; family Vespertilionidae; genus Murina; species Murina feae. The sequence goes on from PVJC01034068.1 coordinate 288, forward strand.
ACCATAGCTAAAATTTGGAAACAGCCTAAGTGCCCACCAGCAGATGAATGGATTAGAAAACTGTGGTACATCTACACAATGGAATACTATGCTGCTGTAAAAAGGAAGGAGTTCTTAGCATTTGCAGGATTATGGATGGAGCTAGAGAACATAATGCTAAGTGAAATAAGCCAGTCAATGAAAGAAAAATACCACATGTACTCACTCATCTATGGATAATAATAACCATTATAAACTGGTGAACAAAAATGGATACAGAGGCAGAGCAGCATCAAACAGACTGTCTAATTACAGCAACAAGGACAGGAACATTGGGGGGGGGTGTAACAGATCAGCCAAGGGACTTTTGGTGCATGCATTTAAGCATAAATAATGGACACAAAACACTGGGGGGTAGGTGAGGCGGGCGGAAGGGCAGGGGAAAAAAGAGATATATGTACCAATCTTTGTAAAACTTTATGTAATAAAAAAATAATAAAATAAAATAAAATTAAAAAGTAAAAAAAAAGAAAAGAAAGATTAGAAAGGAGACCAATTAAATTATAAATAAAAAATAGAGAAAAATCAAATAAACTAGAATTTAGTTACTTCAAAAGCACTATAAAACTGAGAATTAGTAGAATCAGGAAAGAAATGGAGGGCATCACTACTAACCTCACAGAATTTTTTTAAAATATAGAACTTCTAGAAATTAAAGATGTGATATCCAAACTAAAAAGAATCATAGAATGAATTAACAACATAATACACACTCCAGAAAAAGATGAGTAAACTTAAGGCTAAACAATAGAAACCACTTCAAATGAAGCATAGACAGAAAAGTCACTAAAAATAAAAGAACAGATCATTGGACTCCCAGAAATAGATAAAGGCAAAAAAATTACCCAATAATGTACTAATTTTCTTAAAAACTAGAGGTCCAGTGCACAAAAATTTGTGCACTCGGGAAGGGGGAGGGTCCCTCAGCCCAGCCTGTGCCCTCTCACAGACTGAGAACCCTCAGGTATGTCCACCTACTGGTTTAGGCCCGCTATCCAGGCAGTTGGGCCTAAGCTGGCAGTCAGAGATCTCTCTGGCACCCCGGGAGCCCTTGGGGATGTCCACTTGCCAGCAGGGAGCAGGCCTAAGTCAGACATCCTTAGTGCTGAGGAGGCAAGAGTGGCTCCCACCACCACCACTGTACTGGCAGCCATCAGCCTGGCTTGTGGCTGAGCAGAGCTCCCCCTGTGGGAGTGCACTGACCACCAGGGGCAGCTCCTACATTGAGCATCTGCCCCCTGGTGGTCAGTGTGTGTCATAGTGACCAGTCATTCCCAGTTCTGCTATTAGGGTCAATTTTCATATTACCTTTTTATTATATAGGATAGAGATCTGGTGCATGGGTGGGAGCCAGCTGTTCTGTCCTGAAGGGAGTCCTGGATCAGGGTGGGGGTCCCACTGGGGTTCCTGGCCAGCCTGGGTGAGGGGCTGATGGCCGTTTTCAGAGTAGCCACATCCCCTTCAGGGAGGGGGGTCCTGCTGGGGTGCCTGGCCAACCTGGGTGAGGGGCTGATGGCTGTTTGCAGGCTGACCACAGCCCCCAGCCACGCAAGCTCCCAGCAAGGCTAGCTGGAAGCAGGTATCTGGGGTTTATTTATCTTCTATAATTAAAACTTTGTTGCCTTGAATGGAGGCCACAGCCTGCCTAGGCAGGCAGCTTCCTCCATTGTGAAGGCAATGAAGCCTCCTGCTTGCTCCAGCTCCATAGCTTCTATAATTGAAACTTTGTTGCCTTGAGCAGAGGCCACAGCTGGCTAGGTAGTTAGCTTCCTCCATCACCAGGGCAATGAAGCCTCCTGTTTGCTCTAGCTCTGTGGCTGCTGGCTGACATCTTGGTTGGGTTAATCTGCATATAGTAGCTCTGATGGGCTGGTGGGTGTGGCTTGGGATGTAGCGGAGTGATGCAATCAGTATATTACTCTTTTATTAGATTAGATGATAAACCTGAAAATTAAAGGTCAACAAATCTCAAGCAAGGCAATAAAGAGAACCACCTAAGGCATCCATAATCTAATTCTTTAAGCTACTGATAAAAAGAAAATGCTAAAAGCAACCAAATTAAAGGCATATTATGCAAGCATACCATGCTTTATTGTACTTTACTTTATTGCACTTCACAGATACTGTATTTTCTACAAGACGCTCTACCAGTATAAAGATTAAGACACACTGAAGTCTCAGAGGATGGTAAACATTTTTTAGCAATGAAGTACTTTTTAAATTAAGGCATGTTCATTGTTTTTCTTTTTAATCATGATGACATTGTACACTAGGTAGACTACAGTATAATATAAACATAACTTTTACATGCACTTGGAAAAAAAATTCACATGACTGTCTTTGTTGAAATATTTGCTTAATGCATGGTCTGGAACCATATCTACAAAATCTCTTAGGAATGATTGTATAGAGGAACAAAGGCAAGAATGACCACAGACATCTCATCAGAAACTGTGCTATTTAGAAGATAGTAGGGTAATATCTCTAAAATGATGAAAGAAAAGTCTATCAACCTGGAATTCTTTATCCAGTAAAATTGGCTTTTAAAATTGAGCACTAAATAAAGATGTTCTCAGGCCAACAAAGGGTGAGAAAATTCATTACCAGTAGACCTACATTCTAAGAAATTTTACATGAAGCTCTTCAGGCAGATAAAAAGATGATACCAGAATAAAACTTTGGTTTATGTAAAGAAATGAAGAGTGCCATAAATAGTAAATAGAAAATACCTTTAATAATTTAAAATATTTACTTAAAAGGTAAATATTTGTTTAAAACAAAAATGATAACAATGCATTGTGGGGTTTACACGATGTGCAAAAATTAGGAGGGGCAAAATAAAATTATATCTTTGTATAGTTCTTACACTATATGTGAAGTAGTATAATAGTATTTTAAGGAAAAATGTAATAAGTGCAACTAGTGAAACAACTCAAAGACATATAATAAGCCAATAGTGGAGATAAAATCAAGTTATTAAAAATTCAATTACTCCAAAATAAAGCAAGAACAGAGAGAAAAAGAACTAGAGAGCAGATGGAAAAAATAAAATTCAAATAGCAAAATGGCAGATTCAATCCAAATGTAACCACAATTACATTAAATGAAAATTACCTAAACATTCTGATTAAAACACATATATTGTCAGATTTTTTTAAAAAGCACAAGCAAACTCTTTGCTGTCTATAAAAATTACCTATTTGAAATGCAAATATATAAATAGTTTACAAGTGAAAGACCAATTTCCAGTTTTGGCCAAGATGGAGTAAGTCCTCAACATCCTATCTCTCTGCTGTTACAACTACCAGGTGTACTGGTTAATAATGTGGATTTTTCCTCAATAGATGGAGTTACATATATGTTGATAAATATGCAATTTGATATGTATGCTACTTTGTTTTATTGACAGCAAGCTTCAAAACTTCATATGTCAAATTTTCTGAAGGTTTTAATATTATAGATATTTTTATGCTTAAAAATGTCGAATTTTATGCCAAAAAAAGAGAGCATTTATGGGAAGTTTTAATTCATTATTTTGAAGAAAAGTGCTGCTGAAAGTTGTCATATACTTGGGAAGCTTATGGTGAATATGCTCCATCTCAAGATACTTGTGAGCGCTGGTTGAAATGCTTTAAAAGTGATGATTTCGATGTGAAGGCAAAGAACATTCAGGTCAACCAAAAAAGTTTGAAGACCAACAATTACAAGCATTATTGGATGAAGACGTGTGTCAAACTCAAAAACAACTTGCAGAAAGATTAAATGTTGCTCAGCAAACAATTTCCAATCATTTACAAGCAACGGGAAAGATTTTAAGGGACGGAAAATAGGTGCCACATCAACTGAACAAAAGACAATGGAAAGCTGAAAAGTCATCAGTAAAATGTTGCTTCAATGGCACAAAATAAAGTCTTTTTTGCATCGAATTGTGACTGGCCATGGAAAGCGGATTTATTTTGTGAATCCCAAATGCACAAAATCATGGGTTGATCCAGGTCAAACATCAACATCGACTGCAAGGCCAAATCGCTTCGGAAAGAAGACAATGCTCTGTGTTTGGTGGGATCACGAAGGTGTGGTACATTATGAGTTTTTAAAACCAGGTGAAATCATTAATACTGATCACTACCAACATTAAATAATCAATTTGAACCACGCTTTGATCATGAAATGACCAGAATGTGCCAAAAGACACAGCAAAGTAATTTTGCTTCATGATAACGCACCATACACATTTCAAAATCAGTTAAAGACACGTTAAAAGATCTTGCATGGGAAGTATTAATCCCCCTGCCATATACACCAGACCTTGCTCCTTCAAGTTACCATTTGTTCCAATTGATGGCACACACACTTTCTGAGTGGCACTTCAAAACGTACGAAGAAGTGGAAAATTGGGTCTCTGAATGGTTTGCCTCAAAACAAGAAAAGTTCTATTGGGATGGTATCCACAAATTACCTAAAGATGGGGGAAATGTGTAGCTAGTGATGGACATTACTTTGAATAAAGTACTTTTGATGTTTCTCTTGAAAACATCATGTTTTCTTTGACTACAAAATCCGCATTATTAATTGGTACATCTAGTGAAAGTGACAGACAAAATACAAAAATAAAATACCTGAAAACTGAAAATTAACCAAAAGCAGAAAGATTGGGAAAGGGAATTAAAACTTGGAGAAAAGAGCTTGCACCAAGGTAGATGTCCCACATTTGTTTTCTTTTCAGATTTTTTCCTAAGGGTGAATCTCAGTTGCAAAAGTACACAGAAAAATAGTGGTGTGATTGGTGAAAATTTCCATAAAAACACTGTGTTACCAGGCAGAATAACCATAAGTGGGTGAGGAGGTAATTCTGTTGGGCTTTTGTCTCATTGTTTTGTGTAACAGCTTTGCCCAGTCATGGAGTTATTTAGCAGTGATGGCTGTATAAGTGGCTAAAGATCCAAGGGAGACCTTGTGTTTCTGGCCAGAAGAAGGAGGAAAGGAGTCACTCATGGCCTCAAGAGTGGGTTCATGAAGGAAATTCTGTACAGAAGAGAGCTGGAGAAAAGGATACCCTAATTTGTGAATGAATCCATACAAGTCTTATGCTCATCCTAAGCTGTGCATATGCAGGAAAGACCCAAAGGATCATAACAAAAGCTTTGAAGAAAATAATTAAGATTTAAACTACGACCCAACACTCAAACACCTGAGTGATGCTTATACAGAACACAAATAAAACAGCAAATTAATGACTTGGAAAACTTAACTGAAATTAGAATCTCCATCCACAGAAGGCAGGACAGACAGAACTTGTGGTCTGAACCTTAGTTGAATGTCTCCTAAAAATTTTTCTAGAGGATTATAATATGACCTATAGTTTTATACATCATTTCATAATGCCTAGGATACAATCCAAAATTGCTCAACATATAAAGAACAATGAAAATGTGACCAATTCCTAAGAGAAAAGCCAATAAATGGATGCCATACCCTATATGACCCAGATGTTTGGTTTATCAAAGACTTGAAAGCAGCTATACAAGCAGATTTTAATATGACTTCCCAATGATTTCTTGCCTCGTTGAGCACAAGATTTGTGTGGATTTATTCACAGAATTAGAGGGTCGTTTTTTCCAGCTCTTTTCTGTACAGAATTTCCTTCAGGAGCCCACAGCTGGTAGCCGCAGCTTTGTGTAATCCTATCCCCTTGAGTTTGGGATCTGTGACTTGTTTTGAAGCAATAGGATATCTCAAAGTGATGGGATTTCACCTCAGTGATTATGTTGCTATATAAGACTTTGTTTTAGCAAACTACAGAGACAAATTCTTTGCTGGCCTATAAAATGCAAGCTGCTATGAAGTGCGGTGACTATGAAGAGCATAATGTGTGAGGAAACTGCAGACTTCAAAAAGCTGAATTCTGCCAATAATCATGTCCTGGAAGAAGACCCCAATCTCCAAGTCAGAATGTAGCTCAGGTGATGCATTATGATTACAGCCTTGTGAGATTACAGCTAGGCCATGCCCAGACTCATCACCCACAGACACTGGGAGATAATAAATGTGTTGTTTTAAGCTGAGAAGTATATGAAAATTTGTTAAGCAGAAATGGAACTAATTCACAGCTAGTGAAAACATGCTACATGCGGTAAGGGTAAAACACTTTAAGTAAAAGGAAGGATAGTAGTTTCAGGAGAAAAATTGAAACCAAAAGAATGAAAATGCAAATTTTAGAATTTAATAATGTAAGATCTTCATTTTTTAAAACGTGACTAGGTTGGCTTAATATTACAATGGAAATTACAGAGCAGAGTCAATAAGCTTCAAGAAAGAGCAACAGAATGATATAGTAAGAATAATAAAGAGGAAAAAATATTGACAAACTATCAACATCAAAAATTCTAACATTCATGTCACTGGAATCCCAGAAGAGACAGAAATGGGTATAGAAAATAGATTTGAAGACATAATGATTGAAACTTCTCAAACTTGGTGAAAGGCATGTTTTCAAGATTCAAGAAGCTCATCTAGTCTCAAATATGATAAACTCAAAGAAAACTACGCCCAGGTACATCATAATCAAAGTACTGAAACCAAAGTTTGTTTTTATCTTAAAATCAGGTGGTTTTTTTAAATTAAAAAAATATTACACATCACATATAGGAAAACAATGATTCAAGGAAGTGGAAAAGGGCATAAAGGGGATAAATAATGATGAGAAAAATTAAAATAAAGATTCAAAAAGCCATAGATTTCATATATGAAACCATGGAAGTCAGAAGATAGTAGAAAAGCATATTTAAAGTGTTAAACAAATAAAACAGTAAACTAAGATTTCTATATACAGTGAAATAATCTTCATAAATAAAGGCAAAATAAATACAACTTCAGATGAAGGAAAACTAAGAATTTATCACCATATTTTCTGTTCTAAAGGAAATTTTTCTCAGGAAGAAAAATAATATCAGATGGAAATTTAGCTGTTCAAAATGATAAAAGAACAACAGAAACAGTATCTGTTGAGTTACACTCAATCTCTAGACGGTATGTTTGGTGGTTAGAGTGACAGCCTGTGGACTAAAGGGTCGTGGGTTCGATTCCAGTCAAGTATACCTTGGTTGCAAACTCAATCCCAGACCCCAGTAGCGGTGCACACAGGAGGCAACCAATCAATGTGTCTCTCTCACACTGATATTTCTCTCTGTCTCTCCCTGTCCCTTCCACTCTCACTAAAAAAGAAATGGAAAAAATACCTTCTGCTGAGGATTAAGAAAAAAAATTACATTCAAATTCTTTAAAATTTGTACAAATATTGGAAGCAAGACTTATAATATGTGAAACTTTCAATGTATATAGATGTAATACATATAACAATGATAGAGGTGAGTGGAGCAGGGTCAACCGACCCATACAGTTGTAAGGCATTTCCATTTTACTTGAAGTGGTTCAATATTAACTACAAGTAGAAGGCACAATATAGGTATATGAATTGATATCCATCAAGCAAGCACCAAAATACAAAAATGAGATATAGCAAAACTACCAATAGATAAATTAAAATGGAATATTAAAAACACTCTAATATTTCAAAAGAAAGCAGGAAGTGGGAAACAAGGAACAAAGAATAGAAAAAGAGTGCCCTGGCCAATTTTACTCAGTGGTTAGAGCCTCGGCCCTTGCCCTGAAGGGTGATGGGTTAGGTTTCTGGTCAACATACCTTGGTGGCAGGTTCTATCCCCGGCCCTGGGGTGTATATGGAAGGCAACCACTCGATGTGTCTCTCTCACACCAATCTCAATCTCTCTCTCTCTCTCTCTCTCTCTCTCTCTCTCTCTCTCTCTCTCTCTCTCTCCTTCTCCCCACTGCCAGAGAACTTACATGCATAATCCACAGACAGTCAATAGTGCTGTGTAAGCCTGGGAAGGGACAGGAGTAGAGTGAAGGGAGGAAAAGGGGACATCTGTAATACTTTTAACAAAAAGATAAATTTTTAAATAAATAAAAAATAAAAGGAAGAAAATCATATACAATGTAAACTATAATTCAAAGTTGAAGTAACTATATTAAAATAAAACAAAGTAGACTTCAGAATAAAAAAATATTTCCAGGGATAAGTAGGGATATTACACAGTGATAAGAGAACCAATTAAGCAAGAAATCATATCATGTATATGTATGTATATAGCTAATAACAGAGTTTCAGAGTACATGAAGCAAAAAGTGATAGAACTGAAAACAATAAACAGGGCAATAAAAATTACAGTTGGCTATTTTAATACTCCTTTTTAAAGCAATCAATAAAACAAGTAGACAGACAATCAGAAAGGATATAGAATTGCACAACTCTATTAATCAACTTTACCTAATTGACATTTATAACAACATTCCATCCAGCAAGAATAAAACACATAGTCTTAACAAGTGAACAAGGAATATTTACCAAATTAGATAATATTCTGGTTCATAAAAACAAACCTCAAAAAGTCTTTATTAAAATTTTGGTTTAAAAAAAGCACATAGAGGGATGGGGGGATAAGGACGCATTTGTAATACCTTAATAAATAAAGGTAAAAAAGGAAAACAAAAGCACATAGGATAAAATTCACTGTCTTAACCATTTTTTTAAAAATTTGTTTTATTGCTTAAAGTATTACAGAGTGTTAGATAAGTCTCCATTTTTCCCTTGACCTTCCCCCCTCCCCTACCCCCAGTGTATTGTGTCCATTGATTATGGTTATATGAATGCATACAAGTCCTTTAGTTGATCTCTTAACTACCCCCCAATCCTCCCCAGCCTTCTCACTGTAGTTTGACAGTCTGTTCGATGCAGCTCTGCCTCTGTATCTATTTTTGTTATTCAGTTTATAATGTTCTTTATTATCCATAAATGAGAGAGATCATGTGGTATTTTTCTTTCATTGACTGGCTTATTACACTTAGCATAATGCTCTCCAGTTCCATCTATGCTGTTGCAAATGGTAAGAATTCCTTCTTTTTTACAGCAGCATAGTATTCCATTGTGTAGATGAAGCAGTTTTCTAATGCATTCATCTGCTGATGGACACTTAGGCTGTTTCTAAATCTTAGCTATGGTAACTTGTGCTGCTATGAACATAGGGATGCATATATCCTTTCTGATTGGTGTTTCTGGGTGTCTTATCCATTTTTATGTCTACAGTTCAGTAATGTTAAATATATTCAGAAGTTTTTCATCTTGTAAATCTGAAACTATAGACATTAAACAACTCCCCTTTTTCTTCTCTTCCCCACAACTGGTAATCACTATTTTATTCTCTTTCTATAAATTTACCTACTTTAGATACATCATATAAGTGGAATAATACAGTATTTGTCCTTTTATGACTAGCTTATTCCATGTAGCATAATGTTCTTAAGGTCCATCCATGTTATAGCATGTGGCAGCTGGATTCCTCTGTTGTTGTTTAAGATTTTATATATCAACTAAATGGATTTGTAGCTAGATTACATGCTCTAGGTTCAAAACATATTTCAGCCATGGATCCAAATCAGTGAAATAAAATATAAATGAATGAATGTAAATTCCCACCATTTATGTTTAAACAATACCACCAACTATAACAAGAGCTGTCTTTGTTGGAAACTTACTGTGTACCAGGTTCTATGCTAATAATTACATATACTTTGTTTTGCTTAACACCCTTCTATAAAATGGGTATTCAATTATTAGGAACTCTATTTAAAACATGGAAACCAAAGCTTAGAGGGCAATATCTTCAATGTCACAATGATGGTAAATATCTGTGCTGAGATTCAAATCTAGCTGATCTGCTTCTAAGCCTAATTTTTGCATAGTAAAGCTGCTCAGAAAATCAATTGAATAAATAAATATTGCATAGTGAAATCCTCAAGTAATTTCAGCTCTGAAATTCTGAGTTAACCACCATCTTAATGTAAGAACAGGGGCTATAAAACTAAAATAAAGTTAGGTGCCATGGGGTTTCCCTTATTTTTTTAAGGCTGAATAATATTCCATGGTACATATTTACCACATTTTGTTTATCCCTTTATCAGTTCATGGATATTTGGGCTGCTTCCATCTCTTGGCTATTGTAAGTAGTGCTGCTATGAACATTGGGTGTGCAAATATATCTTAGAGATCCTGCTTTCAATTCTTTTGAATATACACTGAGTGGCCAGATTATTATGACCACCTAACATTTGTAGGCAAATTAGCTATAATTTCCTGCTGAAGTTGCTAGAGGGCCAGATCATTATAAATGTCTGAATAGCACAACATATCTAAGTATTGTTGCTGATCAAGTTCATCCTATCATGTTGATGGCATATCCCAATGGGGATGGCTTCTTCCAACAAGACAATACACCATGCCACAGTGTTCGTATTGTGCAGGAGTGGTTTCAAGAACATGAGGGAGACTTTACCTTGCTTAGATAGCCCCCACAATCACTAGATCTCAATCCAATTGAGCATTTGTGGGACAAAGTTAAAAGAGCCATCAGGCAGCTGGTTCCACAACCATCAAATCTCACAGAACTGGACAGTGCTATTCATCATTCACGGTATCAGATTCCTCACATCACATTTCAACATCTCGTGGAGTCAATGCCAAGAAGAATTGCCACAGTATTGAAGGCAAAAGGTGGCCCAATGAAGTACTGATGGGGTGGTCATAATAATCTCGCCAATCATAATAATCTGGCGACTCTCTCTCTACACACATACACACACACACACACACACACGCACACACACACACATACACACACACACTATAGGCCCAGTGCATGGGGTTCCTCAGACTGCCCTGTGGGGATCGGGCCAAAACAGGCTCTCTGACATCCCCTAAGGGGGCCTGGATTGTGAAAGGGTGCAGGCCAGGCCAAGGGACCCTATCAGTGCATGATTTGGGTCAGGGAGAGACCACTGGAGGGCTCTAGGGCGTGCCCAGCCCATCTGGCCCAGTCCCAATCAGCTGGACCCCAGAAGCAAGCTAACATAACAGTCTGACCCCTGGTGGTCAGTGCGTGTCACAGCAACTGATTGAACAGTGGAATGAATGGTCAGACACTTAGCATATTAGGCTTTCATTATATAGGATGGGATTGCTGAAACATATAGTAGTGTTCTATATATGTAGTTGACAGTATTATAGATGTCCCCCATTCCCCCACCCCTTTTGCTACCTTCCACCCAGCCCCAGCCCACCTCAGGCCTTCACCCTAATATTGTCTGTGTCCATGGGCTATGCATATAAGTTTTTTAGTTAATCTCTTTCTGTCCTTGCCTCTCCTCTGAGTTCCATTCTTAATTTGTTTAGGAAATATCATGGTGTTTTCCATAATGGGTTCATTACTTTACAATACCACTGAAAATGCACAAGAGTTCCAATTTCTCCACATTCTCACAAATAGTTACTATTTTCTGATATTAGCCATGAAAATAGGTATAACAAAAAGTTTTTTAGAAATTGAAATCATACAAAGTATGTTCACTAACCACAATGGAAATAACTAGAAATAACATCCTATCTAATAAAAGAGTAATATTCATATTGGGTGTCACTCCATTACACAGATGGCCGCCCCCATAGCCACAAGATGGCAATACCCACAGCCACATCCTATCTAATAAAAGAGTGATATGCAAATTAGGTGTCACTCCATCACAAAGGTGACCATCCCCATAGCTACAAAGTGGCGGCACCCATAGCCACATCCTATCAAATAAAAGAGTAATATGCAAATTAGGTGTCAGTCCATCACAAAGATGGCCGCCCCCATAGCCACAAGATGGCAGTGCCCATAGCCACATCCTATCTAATAAAAAAGTAATATGCTGCTGTAAAAACGAAGGAATTCTTACCATTTGCATCAGCATGCATGGAACTGGAGAGCATTATGCTATGAGAAATAAGCCCGTCAATGAAAGAAATATACCACATGATCTCACTTATTTATGGATAATAAAGACCATTATAAATTGATAAACATAAACAGATACAGAGGCAGAACAGCATTGAACAGACTGTCAAACTACAGCTGGAAGGCTCAGGAGGGTTGGGGTGGGAGTTAAGAGATCAACTGAAGGACCTGTATGCATGCATATAAGCATAATCAATGGACACAAGACACTGGGGGGCAGAGGAGGAGGGAGAAGGTCAAGGGGAAAAATGGAGACTTATTTAACACTCTTTGTAATACTTTAAGCAATAAAACAAAATTTAAAAAATAAGTAAAAAAAGAGTAATATGCAAATTAGGCATCACTTTGTCACAAAGATGGCTGACCCCATAGCCACAAGATGGCCTCCCCCATAGTCACAAGATGGCAACTCCCATAGCCACAAGATGGCTACCCCCATAGGCACAAGATGGCCACCCCCATGGCTATAAAATAGCAGTGTCCAGTCCAACACAGCCACACCACTCAAGTGGTCAGGCCTGTTAGCCAGGCAAGTGGGGGGAGGTGGGGAGCCCGAGGGGTGGAACAGGTGTTCAGAGGGGGTTGGGGGTCTCCTGCCCAGGCCATAGGCCTTTGGCAGAGGCCTTTGGCATGGGCAAGGGTGGACCTGGTGATCAGAGGGGTATGAGGGTGCCCTACCCAGGCATAAGGCCTGGGCCAGAAGCCTCAGGCCTGGGCAGGGGCAAGGCTGGAGATCGCAGGGGCCTGGGCTCCACAGAGCCAGTGATAGGAGGGGCAGGGGCAGAGCCTGTGATCGCATGGGTCCGGGCACTGGTGGAGCTGGCAAAGCAGGGATCTGGGGGTCCCCTGCCCAGGCTTGCAGCCTTGGCCAGAGGCTGCCAGTGGGGCAAGGGCAGAGCCCACGATGGCAGGGTGCAGGATCAGAGCCAGTGATCACAGAGGCCTGGGCTCTGTGAAGCTGGCAATCTGAGGGGCTTGGGGATCTTCTGTCTAGGCAAAAGAGTAATATTCAAATTAACCTTCACTCCTCAAAAAGATGGCGGCAGCCAGGGAGCTATAATGAGACAGGAGGCTTACATTGTGCCAGCGATGGAAGAAGCCAAGATTCCCACCTGCCCAGTGGGCTCTGAGCTCTCCTCAAGGCAACAAAATTTCCATTACAGAAGGGAAATAAACCTAAGATACCTGCTTCCCACCCACGGCCATGGCCAGCCTGATAATGGCCCTCAAACCCGCACCCAGGCTGGCCACACCCCAATGGGGTGAGGGACCCCATTTGGAGGCTTTGCCAGCCTGCAAACAGCCATCAGCCCCTCACCCAGGCTGGCCAGGTACCCCAGTAGGGACCCAAAACCTGAAGGGATTGTGGGAAGCCTGAAAGTCTGAAAATGGCCCTCAAGTCCACACCCAGGCTGGCCACACCCCAATGGGGTGAGGGATCCCACTGGGGAGCTTGGCCAGTCTGCAAACAGCCATCAGCCACTCACCCAGACTGGCCAGGTACCCCAGTAGGGACCCAAAACCTGAAGGGACTGTGGGAAGCCTGAAAACAGCCCTCAGCCCATCACCCAGGCTGTCCACACTCCAATGGGGTGAGGATCCACACAGGGGGACTTGGCCAGCCTGCAAATAGCCATCATCCCCTCACCAGGCTGGCCAGGCACACCAGCAGGTGGACATCCCCAGAGGGGTCCTAGACTGCGAGAGGGCACAGGTCGGGCTGATGAACCTCCCGAGTGCACACATTTTTGTGCACCGGGCCCCTAGTAAGTGATATAAGAACAAAAAGTCAATGTTTTTTTTAATTGAGAAATATCAATGAAATCAAAAGCTGGCTCTTTAAAAAGATAAATACCCCCTGGCTGGTTTGGCTCAGTGGATAGAGTGTCGGCCTGCAGACTGAGGGGTCCTGGGTTTGATTCCAGTCAAGGGCACATGCCAGGGTTGCTGGTTTGATCTCCAGTGGGAGGCATGCAGGAGGAAGCCAATCAATGATTCTCTCTCATCATTGATCATTGATATTTCTATCTCTCTCTCCTCTCTCAAATACACACATATACACACACATATATAAATGAGTGCATTGGAACAACAAATCAATGCTTCTCTCTCTGTCTCTCTAAAGTCAATTTAAAAAATTTAAAAAAGATAAATACAATTGATAAATTCTAGCTATATAAACCAAGAAAAAAAGGGAAAGAAGTCACAAATTACCAATATAGGGAATAAAAGTGGTGTTAGCACAACACATCCTGCAGGCATTAAAAAGACAAAAAGAGGATATTATGAAAAAAAAACTCTATGCCCATAAATTCAACACTTAGTTGAAACAGACCAATTCTTTGAAAGATACAAAATAATAAAACTTATTCAAGAAGTAAGAGACAATCTGAATAGTTCTATGCCTACTAAGTAAATTTGATATATAGTTATAAATTTTCCAATAAAGAAAACTCCAGGTAGACATGATTTCATTGGAGAATTCTACTAAATCTTTAAAGAAGAAATCCTTTATAATAAAAGTGTAATATGCAAATCAACCGAATGGTGGAATGACCAGTGGAACGACCAGTTGCTATGATGTACATTGACCACCAGGGGGAAGACACTCAATGCAGGAGCTGTCCCCAGCCCATAGGCCTTAGGCCAACCATAGCAGGTGCCAGTGGCAGAAAGTGTGGTAAAGAAGTAGCTTTGTGTAGGTCATATTAAGGACTGTTGAGCTCAGAAGCCAAATTGCCCTGCCAGTTACCCTGCAGAGGGAGGTGACTGGCGGCCCCAGGGTTGGGGGTGGGGTCGGTGAGGGGTGGCACCAGGCCGGACAAGGTGGGTGCCAGCGGGGGGGGGGACTTGATCACCACACCAATCACCCCACAGATTGGCCCTCATCGCCAACCAGGCCTAGGGACCCTACCCATGCACAAATTTTGTGCATCAGGCCTCAAGTATAATAAAACTCACCAATTTTACATGAACAATTCAATGAAGTTTGACATATATGATTTTCTTCTCAGGATAAAAGTAGAAAATTGATGTCTGGGAGTTAATACTCCCTAGCACTAACTTACATAAAGCAATGAAGGGGGTAGGATAACTGTCATAAATATTTTTTGCATTATGGTTCATTGATCAAAACTCACAAAATATAGACACTACCTTACTAAAGCACTCACATGACTGGGCAATTTCCCTTTCCATCATCACACACACTTTTTTGCATCTCTTGGGTACATAAAACTGAACTAAGGAAGTAACAGTCTAGTTGCAAAAGCAAACTTGCAATGTTAAATGTGGCTCCAGAAAGGTATGATTTGAGGGTTTGAAGGCTGAATAGGATATAAAATAAGGCTAACACATTCATTTACATTTTAGCAGTCATTTCATAGTAGTAAGTCATAATGCTTGCTATCCCCCAAACCTCAAAAGCTCAATTCTTACTTATCATGGTAAATGACACTGCCTCTGTCTGGAATGCTCCTCCCGCATCTTTTCCACCAAATCATATCCCTTTATGTTTTGAAAACCCTCATTAAGACTCATCTCCTCAAGGATGGATTAACTGATTAATTCATTTACTCATTCAAAAATATTTATCTAGCACCTAATACATCTAAGTACTATTGATATAGCAGTGAGCAAAACAAAATCCTAATCCTAAAATAATACTGTCATTCTAAGGGGAGAACATAAATAAGTAAATAAATAAAAATTATTTAAAGTAGAGGATAAATGATACAAAGAAAAATAAAGCAGAAGATGTCAAACAGAGAGGGTAAGCAGAAGAGTTTTGTGTAGTCTGGGAAGGATAGCTGTGACTTGAAGAAAGACTTGAAAGAAGTGAAGAAGCAAACTAGAGGTGTGGATCTGTTGAGACTGGAGGGAGACATTCCACACAGAGGGATCAGAAAGTGCCAAGTACCCTTGGCATGCTTGGTATGCTTAACTATTTCTATGAATAAGGGGTGAAGTGGCAGAAAGGGTAATAAAGAGGTAGCTTGGTGTAGGCCATATTAAGGAATGTTGAGCTCAGAAGCCAAATGGAGCAGAGCAACATGATTTGATGTGTGCTTTAAAAGTATCATTAAGGGTGCTGGGTGGAGATTAGAATAAAATAAGGTGAAAAGGTGAAGCAGAGACACTTAGGAGGCTATTGAAACAATCTAGTTCAGAGATACCAGGGTGGTTGCAGTCAAGAGGATGTGACATAGTTTGGATAAAATTAGAATGTTTAGCTGATATAATTGCTAGGGGATTGTCTGAGAGATGTGAGAGAAAGAGAAGAACTAGGGTGTAATTGCTAGAGCAATGTCCTTTTGTAGGCAAGAACTGTAATCTAATGCATAGGTGAAGGGCTGGCTTTAGATGAAAAACATAGGCAGTGTATTGATAGTAACAGGAGAGAAAGAAGATAGAAAAAATAGGCACAGATACAAGTAGATGAGTAGGTGTGGGAGTAAAAACTTTTGGAGGGAGGAGAAACCAAGATGGCGGCATAGGTAAACACCGGAATTGCGGCTGTGCACAACAATTTCAAAACCACAGCGAAAGGAAAAAATGGACACGAGCCAGACCCACAGGAAGGCTGGCTGAGTAGAAATTCTACAACTAGAAAGAGACTGAGACTCAGAGAAGGTGCAGAAATAAAGTGCACAGGTATGGAGGTGCATGTGGCAAAAGGGGTCACGGAAAGGGCTGGCAGCATTTCGTACTGGAGAGAGGCATAAGCTCCCGACAGCTCTGAACTCCAGTTCCAGGCAAGTTTCTGGGGACTCAGAACCACATGGGGAGGAGCTGGACTGTCAGGCACCATCTGACACCATCTGGCACCATCTGGCACTGGGAGGAACTCCAGAGCGGCTTGAGACAGGGCGCCTCTTAGGGCAGGGCTAAGAAGCAGCTATAGCTGGTTGCTCTGCCCTGTAGACTCCCCAACACCCCGCCCCACCCAAGCTGCATGCAGAGGCTTTTGCATATAAAAGGCTGAGTAGCCTCAGGTAAAGGCTAAAATAGCAACTCCTTGGAGATACAAGAGCCAGGGTACCCAGTGGTCAGAGTGGTACCATCCTAAATACAACTCCTCAGATTCATAAGGGACACACTCAGGGGGCAGACTCAGTGAGCACCAAAGCCCCACTGAAACAATTCTTGCCCCATAAGGGTGTCTCCAGCACAGAAGTTCTCCCACTGTAGACAGAGCTGATTCTCAAAGCCAAGTAGCTTGGAGGTCAATTCCTCTCAGTGATTACCTAACACAAAAAGCCACTCTATCAACCCAGGGAAGCAGCCAAAATGTGGAGACAAAGAAACAGATCACGAATGACAGAAAAGGAGGAAAGCAAACGACAGGATATAGAGTTCAAAACCATGGTTATAAGGTTTTTCAAAAATTTTCTAGGAACCACTGATAAACTTAGTGAGACCTTCAATAAATATAAGCATACACTGATTAAAATAAAGAATATTATACAGAGATCCAACAACAGACTAGAGGAACGCAAGAATCAAGTCAAAGAATTGAAGTATGAAGAAGCAAAAAACACCCAAATGAATAAGCAAAAAGAAAAAAGAATCCAAAAACATGAAGACAGTGTAAGGAGCCTCTGGGACAACTTCAAGCACACCAGCATCAGAATTATAGGGGTGCCAGAAGAAGAGAGAGAGCAAGATATTGAAAACCTATTTGAAGAAATAATGACAGAAAACTTCCCCTACCTGGTAAAAGAAGTGGTCTTACAAGTGTAGGAAGTGCAGAGAATTCCAAACAAAAGGAATCCAAAGAGGACCACACCAAGACACATTATAATTAAAATGCCAAGAGTAAAAGGCAAGGAAAGAATCTTAAAAGCTGCAAGAGAAATGCAGTCAGTTACCTACAAGGGGGAACCCATACGACTGTCAGCTGATTTCTCAACAGAAAGTTTGCAGGCCAGAAGGGAGTGGCAAGAAATATTCAAAGTGATGAATAGCAAGAACCTACAACCAAGATTACTTTACCCAGCAAGGCTATCATTCAGAATTGAAGGTCAGACAAAGAGCTTCACAGACAAGAAAAAGCTAAAGGAGTTCATCACCACCTAACCAGTATTATATGAAACTAGGGGCCCGGTGCACAAAAATTTGTGCACTCGGGGTGGAGGGAGTCCCTCAGCCCGGCCTGTGCCCTCTCACAATCTGGGACCCCCTCAGTGGATGTCCTATGACGGCCCCAGTCTGCCAGGTGCCTTTTGTGTGTGTGTGTGTGTGTGTGTGTGTGTGTGTGTGTGTGTCGCCACTGGGGACCTGCCCCCAGCCGCATCTGAGGCTCGGAGCAGTCCTCCTGTGTGTGTCTACCTGCTGGGGGCCTGCCCCCAGGCACACCGTGGAGGCTTGGAGCAGGCACCCCCTCTATGTTGATCTTTCAAACTCTTGCCCTCCCCTGCATGTTGTTCTCTTTTTTGAGCTGTGGCTAGGGCTGGGTGCTGCCTGCCTCCCAAGCTTGCCTACTGCTCATCTTCCTCCAGCCACCAGAAAGCAGGGAAAACCCTGCCTCGTGGTCAGGCCAGCCTTTTCCTGCTCCCTGATCCCCGGAAGGGACGTGGGAAGCCGCCAAGCAGGCCGCCGACTCTTTCCCACTCACCCATCCCCTGCAGCCTTCCTTTCCCACTTCCCGGTGCCGCCAAGGGGTCTGGGAGCTGCCAAGCAGGACCCTGGCCCCCGCAAAGGGCCTGGGAAGCCCACCAAGCAGGCTGCCGACCCCCTGCCACCTCTTTCCCACTCCGCGGCCCGCCACCTTGCTTTCCCACTTCC
>PVJC01034069.1:0-19021 GCA_004026665.1 Murina feae
TCAATGTTGCCTCCCCTCACCCCAGGGAAGTCTGGACCAGCTGGATGAGGTGGCAGCGCTGATTGCTGCCACAGTCCATGACGTGGACCACCCAGGAAGAACCAACTCTTTCCTCTGCAACGCAGGCAGTGAACTTGCTGTGCTCTACAATGACACGGCCGTCTTGGAGAGTCACCACACAGCCCTGGCCTTCCAGCTGACAGTCAAGGACAGCAAATGCAACATCTTCAAGAACATTGACAGGTTGGTTGTACTTGGGCTCCTATGCTCAGGTTTGTGAAGTGTAAGTAGGATACTCAGTTTTCCCTAACTTCTGCAAGTACTTAGCTTCCTCTTAGGGGAATAAGAAGGGGACATAAGAATACTTAGTACCATTGCATCAGATAGTGAAATAATAACCTTGCCCTTATAAACTTCACTGTACTTTTCAGGCTGCTTTCATATTTTTAAATCTCATTTGGTCTTCAATGACTTCATGAAAATGTTTTATACACAGCAACTCTATGAATATTTACTACAGTACTAATAACTATAATAGCTATTTCTACCCTTGCAGGAGGACATCTGTCTTTTGTGTAACTCAAGGAAAATGTATCCTTCCCTGTCTTTCCCAAGCTCAATTTTTGGCCACTTAAAATCCTAACTCATGAGGAGACAGTATCTACAGGTCCCAGCAGGGCTGCTGGAGCCCAAGCACTGGACAGGTTTCTCCCTAATTGCTGTCCTCTCTTCTGGGGAGAGTTGGCCAAGTGTGAACAGATAGGAGCAATTTCTCCTGCCTGCCACGGCCCTGCAGTCAGGCTCTGTTTATTTCCCACAGGACACCAGCCAGGCTGGGAAGCAGGCTGGGAGAGGGCAGTGTACAGAGAGCACAGAGCTCACTTAGGCCTCAAACCCACTCATCAGTCTCAAGGTTTGTTTTTAAAACTTTCACAGAAAGAATTCTTTCCAATAGCCAATTTTATTCAGCTGTGAGATGAAAGGAACTGGACAGTAATTTGGGACAGGATTGCTGCTCCATCCATTGTAACTTCTAACTGTAATTTAGAGGATTACTTATTAATGAGAAAACCTTCTTAAAATGCCATCACAGAAAGAAATAACAATTCAGTCTTGCAGGGCATTTGGTCCTGTCCAAGACATTCATGGTGATCCACACCAAAAGGTCCTTGAAACTTGGTCCTGTCCAAAATGTGAAGAGCTAATATAAACCCTGCTCTCCTGCAATATTCGAACCCCAACCCATCTACCTAACCCTATGTGTCATGACCAACTAGGCTACCAGTGCAAGAAAGGTAATTATTGGCAATACAGCCAGTACATAATTATTAGGCCAATGAAACATGTATGGGCTGTTTGAACCCAGGGACATTTCTGAAGTGTGGACATTTTGGACTGGACCAAAGCCCACTAACCATTCTCTATACTAAGAATCATGATGTCTGCACTGTGTGCCGTAGGGCAGCTCATCAGGTGCTGTACCTGCCTTGTAGGGAGGGAACTTGTCATTTCCTCGACCTCACTGTTTTGATGTTGTCAAGAGAAGGTACAAAGGAATCACCTTGTAAAATAAGTGTCTACCATGTGACAGGTGTATATATACTCATAAATCATATAAGGAAGGGGCAACTATCACTGGGGAAAATGGAGTATTGTCAACAAGTCCTGGTTTCATGGGAAGATGAGCAGGTGAGCCATTTTGTGATTTGCACTCATTTTTTTTTTTTAATATACTTTATTGATTTTTTACAGAGCGGAAGGGAGAGGGATAGTTAGGAACATCAATGAGAGAGAAACATTGATCAGCTGCCTCCTGCACACTCCCTACTGGGGACGTGCCCGCAACCAAGGTACATGCCCTTGACCGGAATCGAACGTGGGAACCTTGAGTCTGCAGGCTGACGCTCTATCTACTGAGCCAAACTGGTCAGGGCTGCACTCATTTCTTAACTCTGTGCCCAGCTCCCTCCTAGATTGTGGGAAATGAGGTGAAATTGCAGCAGAACAGTTCTAATTCAGGACATGATGTGAACAGGGCTCTCTGTCTTCTGGTTATTTTAGGAACCATTATCGAACACTGCGCCAGGCTATTATTGACATGGTTTTAGCAACAGAGATGACAAAACACTTTGAACATGTGAACAAATTTGTGAACAGCATCAACAAGCCAATGGCAGCTGAGGTAAGCATTTCTCATGTAATAAGATACATTAGAGTATATTTGTATTAGAGCCTACTCTGGCCTCAAAGCATTTCCTCTCTCTTGAATGCAAGGTGGTTATTTGCTTGAAGTTGGTAAGAAAGAGCTGAAAGCACTGGCCACTTGTTTTCCTCAGGGTCAAGAATAGATTGACAGTCTCCAGAGCAACTCCGAGTCCTTGAAGGAAAGGCTCTGGATAAAACCAGTGGTGACAAAAGGAGGTAGACCCAAAGGATAGGATGGAAGGAGCCTGCCAGCAGCACACCAACATAAATGGTGCTATTTAAGAGATCCATGCCCTTTCTAATTCTGTTCTTTGAGCTGATAGACCTCAATGTCAGGTGTTTTAAAGATCTGTATTCCTGCTGGTTTGCGTTAAAAGCATATCAGTACCTAAAGACTATATATAGCCAAATTGGGAGTGACTAGTTGCAAACAAAAGCCTAAGTTGTTTTTCCTCTAAAATTTACTGATGTACCTTGGACCTGTGTTCAAGTCCCTATAAACTTGAGATTGGGGAACATGGATAGAAAGTTCACATCTCTTGTTTAAAATGAGATAAACTGCCCTCTGAAACCATGAAGCTGTTCATAGCCCATAAAGTTAGAAAAGCTTTTTGCTCACTCCTGTTGAGTGAGAGAGGTTGCATATGTGGAAAAATAGTCTTAAAAGTAACTGGACCATCAGTAAGGCGACTACCAGTGTAGGACCCCATCACAGAACCAGCCTGGATGGAGGGACAGTGTCCACCTCACCTGTGTCCCATCTCCCAGGGGTTCCACAACACACTGCTAGGGCCTCTCCTTCCACAGAGGACTTATGGGAGTGGGGAAGGATCTGGGGATTTAGGAGAGAAAATTCTAGAGAATCATAGAATTTAGGATTGGGAAGGTCATCTATCCAAGTAAGAGTTATTACTTATTTAAGGAACTGTTGTAAGCGGTATCTTCCCAATGGTAAGTAAGCAAAACAATAACCTTCAGAACATAATTCTGCCCACTGATGGCCTAATAAATAAGCCCAGTCTCAAAACAATACAAACATAAAAAACCCTTAAATGTCATGCATCTTTCAGCTTGGCAAAGCTCTGGAGAGCTAATTAACTGTTTTCACACAATCAATTCAATGGTGTCTTTGAAGGTAGAGAGAATAGCAATCAATCTTCCAGACTTGGCATAGAACAGGTGTGTTGTTGCATTCACGCAAGCCTACTCATGGACCTGGCTGCTTAGTTCATAACCACTGACATGTATGACCAGTCTTTCTAAACGTGCTGAACATACCTGTTCCTGCCCTGGCCCAACTTTTGCTCCTAGAAACCCCAAAGCTTACATGGTTCACACTCCATACTATCCAATCGGAAAAGCAGCCAGGAAAGCATACGTGGACACATCCACTAAGAGACAGACACAAAGTAGGAAGAGGTAGGTGAGTAGGAGTGAGAGAGAAAGGTCACAGGAGAGAGGGAGCCGGCAGGTATAACTAGAAATAAATGAAGAAATAATTGAAGGGTCACACGTATGTATTATTCCATCTTTAATGTATTAAAAAACAAAGTTTTATTTTTACACATTTCCTGATAAAACTGGGAGTAAAGCTCTTCTCCTTTAAGATTACAAACCAAATTACTAAAAACAACAAAACTGCGTATTGCAGTCCCCTCTGGGAAGAGGATGGAAGTGAGGTGTTAGATGGGTGTTGATAGGAACACTGACCTTGTAAACTCCTAAGTTTTTATGTTGCTTGAGGGTTAACAAGAATAGATCGGTGTTATATATGAAATCACTGATGGGAAAATGCCTTCTCTGAGTCACTGTCATGCCTCAGTGAGCCCTAGTGAGGCCATCTAAGGTCTGGGCAGTTAGCCCTGGTGGACTCGCCATCATCTTGAACCACCCTTGTTGGCAATACTTTCCAGGTTGAGGGCAGCGACTGTGAATGTAACCCTATTGGGAAGAACTTTCCTGAGAACCAAATCCTCATCAAGCGCATGATGATTAAGTGTGCCGATGTGGCCAACCCGTGCCGCCCCCTGGACCTGTGCATTGAATGGGCCGGGAGGATCTCTGAGGAGTACTTCGCGCAGGTACGTGGCCGCTGTGGGGAAGCTTTTCCTCTCTCCTGCAATGGTCTGGTGGCATAGCACTCCAGGGATTCTCACTGTCACTTAGTACATGACTCCTGCCTGGACAGAACCTCTGGCTCCCCCAAGAGACTGATGTGGCTGGTCACTAACCAACATCTCTCTAGTGGAAGAGAAATAAACTTAGCCTTTGGAAGTATCTTTTCATCTTCAAATTGTTAGATCCTGAACTTTCAAAAGAACTGGGAAAATCATTAATTCAGTCACTAGATTATTATCACCATGGTACATTATAGGGAAAACAGACATAAGTCATGGGTAATTCATAATGTAGAAATAGGTCCGCACAATAGCTGAAACAAAATAAAAAACAAAATAAAAAAAATAGAAATCTCTAAGGTCTATGTTAAGTGCTAAGAGAGGTTAGATTTTTTTCCTAGATAAAAGAGGGGCTTTGTGGAAATGATGTTAGAGCTGTTTAGTTGTTAAGGACTTAGAAATGTGGAAATAAGAAAGGACTTATTGGCTCTAACCGGTTTGGCTCAGTGGATAGAGCGTTGGCCTGCAGACTGAAGGGTCCCAGGTTCGATTCCGGTCAAGGGCATGTACCTTGGTTGTGGGCACATCCCCAGTGGGAGGTGTGCAGGAGGCAGCTGATTGCTGTTTCTCCCTCATCGATGTTTCTAACTCTCTATCCCTCTCCTTTCCTCTCTGTAAAAAATCAATAAAATATTTTTAAAAAGAAAAAAAAGAAAGGGCTTTCTGGAAGAACAAAGCATTATGAGCAAAATTAGTGAGGAAGGGAAAAATCACAATTTTATATAAGGAGAGCAGCAATATCTAGTTCACTTTGGCAGTACAAAGAAGAGTTAAGACAGAAAAATCCAGAAAGTAGTAGACTGCAAGACGCCACCTGAATACAGGCCTCCTTCCAGAAAAGAGGCTCTGAGGGCTGATATGTGTGTATGTGCGGCAGGAAGACAAACTAGTAGCTACAAGTAATGCAGGGGGAGGGTCTCCATGGGTGCAATGTACCTCTGAGGTACATGAGCTATTAATAACGAGTTGATGACATCTGAAAGGGCCAGTGTGGGCAATGGCCAGCCGAGGACCCAGTAAGTTAGCTGCTGCCTTCAAGGCTGGGAAGAGAGCCCCTGAATTAAAGAAAAGTAGGACAGGCAGTTCTGGGCTTGCCAGAAAGAAGGGGAAAAGCACACACCCAAATAATCTTTGAACAACAGCGGCTATTTCAAGGCTGCTGGATCGACTAACTTGAAATGAGCAAGCTGAGTCCACAGCTGATCAGAGGTTGTTAATGGCTTCCCAGGACCCACAGAGAGGACGTGAAACCCTACTCCCAGTTATTCTTCAAGTGTGAGAACACGAAATGGGAAAGAACCCATTAATGCAGCTCCTTGTTTAGGTGTCCTTTTTCCAAAAAGGAATGTGCTACTGTTCACAAGCCAATGGGACCTAAAAATCAAAAGTTCTAAATGAGGCCTCTGATCAGCTGGCCTCGGCCTCAACACATCACCAGGAAATACGGATCTTAATATTCAGCTCATGAATTACGACCTTACACATATAAACATATAAGCCAATGTGCAAAATACTCAGATTTACACTTACCTTGAGCAAACTGCATGACCAATACCCAAATCTGGTACACAAACTTAGCTTGTCAGTCCCTCTTTCAAGTAAAAATAGTTTTCCCTGAGGAAAAAAAAGGCTGGTTCAGCGTGCTTTCCCACAAGACAACCAGCATTGTGTGGAATGCATCACAAGGGCTTAAGAGTATTTTGTCACAGAGTATTAAAAAGATGTAATTCAAAGGTCCAAATTTAGAAAGATCAATTCTTACTGCTTCAGTGATGTTTTTAAGTAAAACTGGCTTTCTTTTTAAACTGCAAGCAGGTGACAGTGAATAATACAATGACTGGTGATACAATTATGCTAAGGTGTCAGCAGTTTTACCCATCACTGCTTCTGTCCTCTCAGTGTAAATGTCAATTCATATTATTCATGTTATTAGTATTACTTTGAAAATAGTCTTGCAATAGTGAAAATAGATCTCAGAAATGGGGGGTAGGAACCCCGAGATGATCGATGCTTGAGGTGGGGTGGTGGTAAGAGACTTGGAAGTCAGAAGACCTGGACTGAGTGACTGCATCTCATCAGGTAACTGGCTTACATGTGCCCCAGAACCTTGCAGAGCCTATGTTTTCACATATACGACTGGATGATGACCTATTTTCACAGGGTTGTTGTGAGACACTAGGTCGCACTGTAACCGTTCCGTGTGCCCTAGAGTCCTGTGAGTGTTCTGTCTTACAGACTGATGAAGAGAAGAGACAGGGACTGCCTGTGGTGATGCCAGTGTTTGACCGGAATACCTGCAGCATCCCCAAGTCACAAATTTCCTTCATTGACTACTTCATAACAGACATGTTCGATGCTTGGGACGGTAAGATAGTTCTTGTTTTGTCATCTACACAAAATATTATCCTTTATGATGATTACCTTTAACAACATAGACTGGGCCTAAAAATATAAATGAAATGTTTTGTGTATTTTTTTTAAGTCAGCTGTGGCCAGGTATGGTGGGGTGCTTGTGTACAAAAGATTCAATGAATGTTTGATAAACAGGTAAATAAGTCTTTACCTCTTCAAAGGACCTCTTCCAGAGCTAAAAGCAGTTGTATTCTAGCATTGGAAAGAACTTTAGAAAGAACACAAAATGTATTAAAAGTCTACTCTTAATCACAGATTCCTTTAGTAATGGCTTTTCAGTTTTTAATTAAAAGGACCTATTAGTATTTCAGAAACTAATGCTGTGTGTTCATGTGCAGCCTAAGGTCTAAACTAGGGTACTTCTCCTGCAATTCTGATCCCAAATTTGTTCCATAGAGCCGTGGGATCTAACTTAACAGGCTTCTTTTGATTCTTTTGTGTCCTTGCAGCCTTTGCACATCTGCCAGCACTGATGCAACATTTGGCCAATAACTACAAACACTGGAAGACATTAGATGACCTGAAGTGCAAAAGTCTGAGGCTTCCATCTGACAGCTGAAGCCAAGACAGAGAAGGGGACCTCTTTCTGTCAAGGGCATGTGAATCCCAGTAGTTTAAACAAGAGGCTTTCCTTTATGGAAATGACAAGTGTAGGTCAAGGAGCTAATGTTTAATATTTGACTTTGAATCAAATAAGCCCCCAGATTTTATTTTTACGAAGTTATGCTCCATGAAGAAAAATGTTCTTTGTACAAGCAGTGACAGAACACACATGGCAAAACCCTTCGCCATGCTGTCACCCTGTGTGCCCTCATCAGCCATGGAGATGAATGACTATAACTAGCAGGACATACACAGCACAGACTTGGTGCCTCTGAGCCCATCTCCCTGGATGGTGACCAGCTCATATCTTACCTTAAAAATCATCATCACTGTTTAGCTTGACTATTTTCCTCAAGAGCTTTCATCTGGAGGATTCATACTATCTAGAAAAAAAATTGTATATAAAATGAACAACTAGGACCAAATTATTGATAAAACAGTTAGCTTCACTGGCTAAGTGTTTCTTCTGATTGATGTTATAACATTCAAGTTAGAACCCAGCCTTGGCCTGTTGAGTGCCTTTTAGACTGGTAGCACCTGCCTATATCCCTCTCTCCTATAAATGGCATTCATCCTAACAGAAAGCCACCCATGATGGGGAAGGGAGTGACATTTTGTTTAGGGGGACTCTATGAGATCCCCTATTTCTGGTTAACAGAGGCAGTCACAAGGCACTATCGTATTATATAAAAGCCATTAAATCTGAATGCCCTTGGACAAGCTTTTTTTTAAAAAAGAAAAAATTTATATACATTTGCTGTTGAAAATTTTTATGAAATCAATCTAAATTTTCTGGATATAAGTCAATCAAGTATGTTGTACCATGTACCATCTCTACATATATATATATATATATATGGAGGGGATTTGGGAAATTTCAAGGTTCATATGTTTTTAACCTATCTGTATTTGCAATCATGTCATTTTCCTTTAATGATGTAAAACTATTGCAAGATGTGTAAATATATTAGAAAATAGACAATGGGAAACAGTAAATACTATTAACTGTATGCTAAAGCTTCTAAAGCACAAGTGCATATTTTTATACAGCTCTTTTCACAACTTTCTGTGATCTACATGGAGTCGGACTTGAATATTTTTCCTTTCTTTTATCAATCAACCCTTCTCTATGTATTATAAACTCAGTAAACAAAATATCTTCATTTTTCTTCCAAATTCTTTGTATTCCATGCTGCATTTTTAAGAGGTATAAACAGAGACTGAATTAACTGAATCAGTAGTTACTTTTTTCAAATGAAAATTGGAATGCAGAACACTTGGAATTAGTACATGGGAAAAAAATGTCTTATCACTACATAATGTGCCAATATTTTTTTAATGTTTTATACCAAAAAATGGAAACATATGACAATTCCACGCAAAGAAGTGTATCTAAATTATTTTAGGTAAGAAAACTTGCTTGGTCAGGACAGCAGCTAGCATTGTATTATAATGCTGCATTATGTAAATGATGAAGATGTTTTTGTGAGGTACTTATAACTAAATTCTTACAGCCATTTTTCATTTCCAACAGCTATTTTTTATTTTACCTCCTAAGTTGTTCATAACTTCAAATTTTCGGCTTAGTGTCCTTTATTTCATGAGTCATACACTTTATTTTCAGAATTCAGGGTATCAGAATCCCATTTAAGGAGCTAAATACTTTGCTTAGGCTTCAGAAGCTTCCTTGAGGCGAGGACAATCTTTTCCTGACCATCTCTCTTTCAGTTACATTTGGTAAGTAAGAAACATTTAATAGCTGCATCACATTTTCTATATGAATGTTGCAGTTTATTCAGTGGAATGTCAAATTAATTTCATATTAACTCAAATTCTTTAAGACTGCCAGGTACTAAAGCTTCAGAACAGTTCTGCTCTTTATCAGTGTATGTAATCTACTATTGTGTAATCTTCTGAGTTGCTACCTAATAATGCATTCCTCCAAATAGTCATTTTATTAGAAATGTGATGTGGTCTTTCAGATGGACATAAATTATTATAATTGCCTCCTATCCTGAGTTGTTTACTAAAACATTCTGTGTTGAGGGGAGCTATATTAACTTAGGAAAATGCAATCCTATCTAATACAGAGAGAAGTCATATTATTACTACTACTTAACCACAAGTAAAAGTAAGGTCATCTGCACCAGAACAACAACCCTATAATTTAAATCATTCTTTACTTCCAATTTACAATTTGCTTAGCTTCAAGAGTCTTATGGGCAAAGAACAAGCCTTACATGTTCAATCAGAACCTCACTTGAAGAGAAATTAAGGGGATACCTCAAAGTTTAGGCTTTTAATTGTGTTGTGAATACAACCAGAGAATGGAGTTAATAAGGCACACTACACAGTGTTACTGCAAATAAATAGCATTAAAAACTAAGATGGAAAAAAGAATACATAATTGTATTCTTCTAAATTAGGGCATTCATGAAAGCAAAAACTAAGTCCAGTGAGTGGGCTGGAGGCTTCCCTCTAGACATAGGAGTTTTTTATGGCAGAAAACTAACTAGAGTATGTAACAGATTAATTTGCCCTGGTAGTATTGGCTCCCAAAACTCACCTGTGGTTTGTATCACTCCATGTGAACAGAATATTACCACAGATTACTAACCCAGAACAGATTAGGAAATAAACCAGTTAAAAATGATGAGTTTCTCATATAATTCACAGAATATGTCATAGAAAACAGTTTTATAAACTCACGACCTAATGTAAAATTTCCAAGGAAAAGCCGCTAGCTAGTAATGGAATAAAGTAAAAATTAAAGCCTTAAAGTGATTCTGAGATATTTAAGCAAACTGATCAACCATCTGATTCACTCAGACCAGAATGCATGTCTGCCGGTATTGGGATCTAACCATGCTCCACCTTCAGGATAAAAGATTAGAAAGCTATTTCTGCAACTCCTCAAATATGCCACAAATAACAAGTTGTTGGATAACATTCATGTTTCTTCTATTCTGTAATGGAGGGAACAGATTTTAACATATTTCTTTATAAAGCTATTTTCATTATAAATTAAAACAAATAACTGAACATTATTTGCTTTTCCTCACATGGTCGTCATGTAAGTCTTTATTGCCGCTTGATGATAAGGGAACAAAGCTCACACATTGCCAGGCCTTACCTCTCTGGGCCTCAGGTTTCTCATTCATAACATTATGGCACTTGTCTGGCAAAGATAACCTTAGCTCTTCCAGTCTTTGGAGGCAGTTGTGGAAGCAACTATCAAAAGTAAAAACAATTTATAAAGATTCCATCAAGTGTGTGTGTGTGTGATGAGTAAGTCTGCAGAAAGCGTTCTTTGAGAAGGATCGTCACCTTGCACTTTACTAGAATTCTTTCATCAGTAGTTTAAATTTAATAACTCCACTACTAAACTCACGCATTTTTAATGTGTGGAACACTTCTTAATTTTTATCCTTTAGTACCAAAAGGGAGAAAGAGTGCTCAGATATAAAGCTGATGGGTGATGAAGATGATTAAATCTCAGTGGCCACTGCAAGAAACTACCTAAGTGAAGCCTGTCTCAAGCATTTCATTTCTGAGTCAATGGTAAGATGAACCAGGCACTTTGGATTGCTGTATCTGACTGGAACACTTTACTCACCTACCTCTCACCCCTGGCATGTATGAGGGCAGCGGCTAGTGTAGTACCAATCTAGCCAATAGTTCTTCAGGCCAATTCACGCTGAGGAGAAAAATACATCCTCATAAGATTCCTACTGATTTGAGTTTATAGTAATTTTAGTAGCTAGAACTAAAAATAAAAAATGATTTAACAAATTAGTTGGCACCAGAGATTCAAATTTGCTCTATAGAACCTTGATAATTAGTTATTAAAGATGAGAGAAATTTATAGGAGAAAGGATATATTTAAATTTATCACAAGGATTCTTAATCAAATGGGCTCTAATGATAACCAAAGAATAAAAAACTAATTAAAACCACAACTTTACTGTTCTGTTTGAACCTCAGAACAGCACTCACCACTTCAGCAGCATATGTGCAATTATGCACTCTCTATTTCCTACAGGGAAGAAAGTTCTCGGGAGAGCTCAAGGTTTACATTCAAGTTATGCTAAATCCTACCTCTTCTTTAGTGGGGTTTTCCTCCCAAAACATCTTCTATAATTATCATGTATACTTATTTCCTTAAATAAAATTTTAAAGAAATGAAAAAGAATACATAAGCTATTCATCTGGGAGAACAAAGATATTTCAAAATCCAAAGACTAAATGAAAGAAACTATATGCAACTTAAAAAAAAAAATCTAATGATGAATAAGAACTGAATTAGAGGTAATAAAATTATACTGAAGAAAGAGGTTCTGAGTACTATGATCATTTACCAAAAGCTCATAATTTCTGGTGTAAAATTTTCTAAAGCATAAAATTTTTTTTAAATTGTAAGGACAGTATGGTATACTTTCATTCTGTATCAACAGATACTTGTATTGTGATCTGAAAACTTCAACTTTTGAAAATTCACTGCTAAAATACTTGTGGTATATTCTTTGGTGGATGTACTCACACCTAAGAAGCAACTTATTGCTGGTTTGCATGACCCGCCCCCCCCTAAAAAGAATTCAAACAATCAGAATTTTATAAAGTAACAAGAAAAAAATACATTACACATTTACATGTTAATGGTTTGCAGAGTATTACCCTATATTTGATGTTCAAGTTCATGCACAAGTATTCTAAATGCCATAAACTAGGCAGAAAGATACAAGTCACCATTCTCCTCTAATTTTTGAAATAATTTTAAACTGCGCAATCCAGATTCTCGTTCTCCGTTTTTCCATAAAATAATGAGATGATCAGCAGAGCATGTCACTAGGCCATGATCTTCAAAGTATAGAAACATCTGTAAAGAAATTTAAAACTACTGAGTACAGGAACTTCAAGGAGAAGAGACATGGACAAATTACAGCAACATGTGTGTTTGTAAGATGTGTACCTTGGAGACATCTTTGTAAGACTCCATATCATTTTCCATGAGAAATTTTATTTTCTAAGTATTTGTAATAGTCACATACAAATATATAAGTGCTAAAAATATAAACACTAGACCGATGACCAATATCTAGTATTTTAATAGAACTTTAATATTGCCCAACTACAGAACTAATAACAGCTATTTTTATAATGTACATGAATTCCTAGAGTATCTTCTGTATTTTACCATATTATTCTTCAAGTACTAGTTTTAAGATTTTGTCAGAAGTCCTGTCAGATCTATTTTATTTAATCACTTATACCTGTCCCATTATTTATACACAGATAGCTACCAAAAAAAAGTCTGAATTCTCCCAAGATAAACAGTGGCTTCAGATCTGTAAATAAAACAAGATAATCGATCCATACATAAGCATTTATTGAGAGTCATCTATATGCATATGTCCCTACCTTCAAGAAGGTTCTAATTCAGTTGCTGAAAAAATTAGGGCACCCATTAAAGACTGTGATCAGGTACCATATAATAAGTAGTTCAGATTATAATTTGTCACAGAAATTCAGAAAAAGAGGATATAGATCAATAATAACTGAAAATGTCAGAGAAAGTTTCAAAAACATAAACCTCTCCAAATAAAGGGAAAGTCATGCCAAATGAAAGAATAGGCTGGAAACTCAGAATAGGAAAATGGAGTGTTGATGAAAAGGCAGCATTTGTACTACGGAGCGGAAAGAGGATGTAAATGACGTCATGAAAAGGATGAGCTCCTCCAAGGAAAGAATGAAATAAAGGAGAGAAATATCAAAGAACATAGGAGGACGAGAATTTTCTTTGAAATAACATACATTTTTAAGATAGCAGGATAAAGCCTCAGCTGCTGATGTAGGAGTGAAGAGTGTTAATAGAACAAAATTCCTCAGGACATGGAAAAGACAGAATACAGAGGGGTTGGAATACAGATGAAAATACAATAAAAGGAATGAAAAAATTCAGGAAATAGAAAATCTAGTCTCTCAGGTACTTAGTGAAGCTAGAGATACTGTTTTTTAAAAAAGTTTTAAGTAGCAATACTTTCACTCAGGAAAATTCCTAAGAAATTGACATTTCTATATTATGACAACTGTGCCACTTTGAAGGTTTCCTCCACCACTGAGCAATATGTGTGAAACCTTTAATGGATTCCTACTATTTTAAAAAAGAAAATCCAAACTCCTCAGCCTTACATTCAAGGGCATTCATAATCTAAACCAAAACTACCTTCCCAGGCTTCATCTCCGATGCCAGCACGTGTTCACAGAAACCCAGTGCTCTAGCCTAGTGAAGCTGCTCCTTGCTACCAAATAATTCCTATTTTTTGTCCTTTTCTCTACCACATTCCATCCTCAACACTCCCATATAGCCAAGCATATGAAGACAAAGTTAAACAATAAAATAACTGGACTACTTGTTAGAGGAAAGCAAAAACGAGTACCCAGTATCTGGGAGCATCAATCCTCCCTAACTTTTAAGGTTCAGCTCAGGTCCCCTATCTTCCACTAATCATTTTCTTCTTATTCCTGACTCTCCACTGTCTGCTATGCATCTGGGTCCATATAAGAAGCCTAGATTAACAACAGCTTACTAGGTCTGTATCCTTTCTCACTACTAAAGTATAAGATCCATAGGGCAAGTACTGTAGTTTTATATCTCTCTATAACCTCCACTGTCTAGTATAGTGCCTGAAATACAGGAAATGCTCCATAACAAGTGTGGTACTTCTGCTCCTAAGCATAAATGCACTTTCAAATGAGAAGTAATTTGTTCCTCCCTGGCTATGAAACAGGAAGAACAATTTAAGAAAGACATTATTTAGGACCTTGTTTATACTGCTATCACACTATTACCAGTTCCAATCATCTATCTTGATTATTCTTATTCCTTCATTATAGGCGATGGTGCCTACAAGAAATATTAATGTATTTGGATTATCACAAGTTAGAATAGTATGCATTTTATAATTCTCAACTAATATTTTCATATATGCCTAATGATAAGACACTGGGTTTTACTAAAGCTGACAAATTATGATCCTTCAAAGGGAGGTAAACAGCACTGTATTCATGAATATGATAAAGGCCCCTGGAATTAGGTTCTGAAAGGCTAAAAAATCTCTCCACAATCCTCTATTTACTACTGTTACATATTCAACATTATTCACATTGTCCTTACTGTCCGCTATCTTCATCTCATAAATAATGGTAATTAAGCCCATTATTTAGAGCAGTGATACTCAACTGGTGTGCTGGAAGTATTTTTAAAACATGCAATACCTGACTATTTAATCAGGGGCACTGATACCTTTTCCCTTATATTGACAAGAGCAAACAAAACAATTGCTATCTGGTGCAAATAAATCAAAATATTATCTGCTTTTTGTCAGATTGGAAAAAAACATAATAGGTTGAAAATAGCTAATTTAGAAGCAACTCATTCCTTGGCTCCTCAAATCATATCTCTGTAAAGAATGATCCTAATTGCTCATACTACAACCTATCCTATTCCATGTTTCAATTCAAGAAAAAACTACAGGTAAGAGAAAGTACAGATCTTTATGATACCAACAAAATAAAGAACATAAGATGCAAAAGCTGGAATTCCTTGGACATTTATATGCCTATTAAAAACAATACCTCTACAGATGATGAATGTCCAATCAAGTCTCCAATAAGCTCCAGTAAACATGAAGTGGCATTTTCTTGCTGCTTTTTAGCAGGTTGGCTGACTTGTTTGTTCACTCTTCCAAATCCCCACATGTTAAAAAAACCTAGAAAAACACAATCATTTCAGGCTTTTTCAAAATTTACTCATGACCTATCTATATTAAACCCTAACATGCAAACAACTGAACGGCAGAACGATCGGTCGTTATGATGGACACTGACCACCAGGGGGCAGATGCTCAATGCAGGAGCTGCTCCCAACCCACAGGCCCCAACCTGCGGTGGCAGCAGGGGATGGGGCTGGCGAGCGGGCAGTGCCATGACAACCAAGGCAGGTGCAAGCAGGGGTCCTGATTACCCCAAACTGCCCACAGATTAGCCCTGATCGCTGGCTAGGCCTAGGGACCCTACCTGTGCAAGAATTTCATGCACCTGGCCTCTAATAGTAATATAAGATCAGAAAAACAATATTTAGATAGGAAGACCTTCTGTGCTTTTTTTTTAATCCTCACCCAAGGATATTTTTCCATTGATTTTTTCTTAAGAGAAAATGGAAGAGATGGGGAGAGAGAGACAGAGAAACATTGAAAGGAGAGACACATCAACTGGTTGCCTCCTGCATCAGGTTTGTTGTTGATCTCTCTTTTTTGCCCCTACTCACTCACTGGTGAAGCTGTATTAATTTGAGAAAAAGACAAGACACTGGGAATAAAAGAGAAGTAAAAGGCCTGGATGGCAGAACATCCCCTCTCCCCGAAAAAAAGAGTCACAATGCAAATATATCAACAAGGGTTGACTAAAAATAATACTCTATGACTTCAGATAACCAGAAGAAACTCCAGAGTTACCAGCATCTTATTCCTCATGCAAAGGTTGCTAATAAACCAGGATTTTGTTTTATGAACCAAACACCTTAAAAGAGTTCATGAGATTATGATATAAACACAAATGTGTGTTTTTCAATAAATAGAGTTCAATGTTAATGATATAATGCCTCAAGTCTGAAAGAACACTTTAGTTTAACATCTGACCATACAAATTGTTTGTGTATCAGACACAATTATAAACAATATCAACGAGTAATTACTTCATCAGGCCATCTGATCAGATTACTAGAAAATAAGTTTCTACTCAAAACAAGAAAATCTTAGTTGACGTGGATAGAAATAAAGAGGCAATTCTATATTAAAACAATATTAAGAGCCCTGACTGGTTTGGCTCAGTGGATAGAGCGTCGGCCTGCGGATTCATGGGTCCCAGGTTCGATTCCAGTCAAGGGCATTACCTTGGTTGCGCACACATCCCCAGTAGGGAGTGTGCATGAGGCAGCTGATCAATGTTTCTCTCACAATGATGTTTCTAACTCTCTATCTCTCTCCCTTCCTCCCTGTAAAAAATCAATAAAATATATTAAACAAAACAAAACAAACAATATTACGATGTGAATCCTAAATCCCAATTACCATATGCCTTATATAGACATGCTGGATATTATTCTTGTGGTTATACATAACTATCTTTCTTCTGTCTTTCACATGAGAAAAAAAGAAAGACTGCCTTTTTTGAGAAAAAAATACACACCTGTTGGTACAGGTTCAGCTGCAATCTGCTGTTTTTCTCGTAACTCCCAAATGCGTACACTGCCATCTTCTGAGCATGAGATTAACTGCCTGTCAGAACAGAAAATCAGTGATAAAAGGAGCACCATGGAGGGCCAATGCTAAATTTCCAATGAAAGGTATCCGTGGAGCCCTCGATTGCTTTTATCAGCTCTTGGCAGGAGCTGATAAAAACCACAATTTAACATGGCTTTCTCAATGCAAAGTAAAAGCACTCTTCAGGAAAGACATACATTATATTGTTACATTGGCTCAAAAGTTATATTTTGTCTTCATTTTTTAAAATGCATTCAGGAAAACAGGGTATGAATTATACTTTCAAAATATCCTGCATGACAGTCCCCTGTCCTCCCCTCACCATATCTCTGCTCAGGGTGCCTCTCATTCTGAAAATAACCTGCACAGAAAATAATACTACTCCCTTTATATAATTTCCTCCCTAAATATTCAGCAGCCAAATTTTCTGAGAGGAAAGTCTCATAACCTTCAACAGCAGATTTCCATTTGATTCTGGCTATAAACAAACAACAAAAAGATGTGTTTATGGAAAATATAAAAAGAAAAATTAGCACTTAGTAAATGCCAAAAAGTCTTTCACCTGTTAAAATAAATGCCATAATTTAAAGTAGTGCTTCTTATAATGAGATTCAATATAATTCATCTGAACCTTGCTTCTTGTAAATTTTGTAATACATTGCCATAAACTCTTTTCTTAGAGATAGCCACATGGTACTATCCATTTCCAAAAGAATATAGCAGGTCAAGTCACAAAGCCAGGTAACTTTGCCACTTGAGAAATTACATTGGTAGCCCTAGGAACTGTGAATTTCTCTCATCTGTTGCAAAGCAGATGGGAACTTGTACCTGTTTGGAAGCTTGGCAATGTGCAGGACCCTGGAGTCATGGGCAGTTTTCTGGCAGGCAATCACACGCTTCATTTGAAGGTTATACACGTATAAACCCCTTCCAACTGCAACAAATACATTCTGGAGGGGAAATTCAGAAATGGGAATAAAACTAGTGCTTACCACTACCTAGTGTAATAGATTTCCAGCCCTGGTGTGACATCAGAAAATCATTGTTACGTTCCTCTATTCCTAGCCTTCAGCCCAAATTACTGTGCTGCCCTCTGAAGTCCAAAAATTTCAAATCATGAAGGAAAGTTCAGCATTTAGAAGGTAGAAGAACACAAATACAGAGAAAGCTCTATATATTACACCCCTAAGCATAACTTTCTTCCTTACTGAAATACTAGAGGACCAGTGCAAGAAATCTGTGCACTCGGCGGGGGGGGGGGGGGGCCCCTCAGC
Organism: Murina feae; assembly: GCA_004026665.1. Classification (NCBI taxonomy): domain Eukaryota; kingdom Metazoa; phylum Chordata; class Mammalia; order Chiroptera; family Vespertilionidae; genus Murina; species Murina feae. The sequence goes on from PVJC01034069.1 coordinate 17,992, forward strand.
CCAGCCTGTGCCCTCTCGAAGTCTCGGAGCCCTCAGAGGATGTCTGACTGACAGCTTAGAGAAAAGGTCCCACATGTCTATTTCACTCATTTAGTCGTCTTCTCTCATTCAGATCCTGATTTCACAATTCCTCGTTACATTGTTTGCCTCTAATGCAATTTTACTTGGTTCAATAAGTAGTTGAAAAATTATTCTTAACAATTATTGGGATCAGAAATCTCCTGCCACCGCCCCACCCACCCCACACACCCCTCAGCCTGCCACCCACCCTGTGCACTCCACCCCCCCCACCACCTGCTCTGCACCCACCTCCGTGGTTGCACTGCCAGCCTCCATCTTGGCTGAGTTAATTTGCATACAGCTACTCTGATTGGTTGATGGGCGTGGCTTGGCTGGTGGGCGTGGCTTAGGCGCCCCGGAGAAACAGTTAATTTCAATATTACTCTTTTATTAGAGTAGATAGGACTAGAGGCCCGGTGCACAAAATTCATGCATTTGGGGGGGGGGCCCTCAGCCCAGCCCAGGACCCTTCATGGGATGTCCAACTGCCAGTTTAGGCTCGATCCCTGCCTGATCATCCCTAAGCACCCTGCTTGCCTGCCTGATCGCCCCTAACTTCTCCCCTGCCTGCCTGATCACCCCTAATCACCTCTGTCTTGGCCCTTTCCACTGTGGCTTCATCCAGAAGGACATCTGGAATGATGTCCAGAAGGTCGTTCAGGTATCTGGTCTAATTAGCATGTTATGCTTTTATTATTATAGACTAGGGGCCGGGTGCACAAAAATTTGTGCACTCGGGGGGTAGGGATCCCTCAACCCGGCCTGTGCCCTCTTGCAGTCTGGGACACCTTGGGGGAGATGTCCACCTGCTGGCATGCCTGGCCAGCCTGAGTGAGGGGTTGAGGGCCATTTTCAGGTTGCCCACAGCCCCTTCAGGGTTCGGGTGGGAGGGCTGGTGAGTGCAGGCCTGGACGTTTCCCACCGGAGGACCCACGATCGCACACGCCTGGTGGGCTCCCACTGCTGAGGG
>PVJC01034070.1:7489-19130 GCA_004026665.1 Murina feae
TGTCACAGAGATCAATGAAAGATAATCTGTAATTTTATATGACAGGAAACTTGATTACCTGGGAGGAAGTGTCATTTGAACATGATGGGAAAATAATAAATTTTATTTTTCTATCCTAGCAAAGAATAGTCTGAAAATGCAAATAATACCATTTAGTAAATAATAAAAGAGAGTGTCATACTTAGGAACAAACTTAAGAAAAGGAACTGTAGCCCTAACTGGTTTGGCTCAGTGGATAGTCAGCCTGCAGACTGAAGGGTCCCAGGTTTGATTCCGGTCAAGGGCATGTACCTTGGTTGCGGGCACATCTCCAGTGGGGGGTGTGCAGGAGGCAGCTGATGGATGTTTCTCTCTCATCGATGTTACTAACTCTCTATCCCTCTCCCTTCCTCTCTGTAAAAAAATCAATAAAATATATTAAAAAAAGAAAAGGAACTGTAAAATTTTTTTTTTTAATGAAACTTAAGAAATTAAAGACCAAATTAGAGCCCTAGTTGGTTTGGCTCAGTGGATAGAGCTTCAGCCTGTGGACCGAAGGGCCCCAGGTTCGATTCCGGTCAAGGGTACGTACCTCTGTTGCAGGCTCCTCCTGGCCACAGCCTGGTGGGGCTTGTGAAGGCGGCAACCAATCAATGTGCTTCTCTCAATATACTATAAGCCAGTGAGTTATATTTAATTTAATTACATGTTTTAAATAGACAAATTGTATGGTATGTGAATTTCATCTAAGTAAAACCATTAAAAATATGATGTGGCCCTGCCAGTGTGACTCAGTGGTTGAGCATCGACCTATGAACCAAGAAGTCATGGTTCAATTCCCGGTTGGGGCACATGCCCAAGGTTTTTAAATTTTTATTTATTTAAATTTAAATTCTTTATTGTTTGAAGTATTACGTAAGTCTCCTTTTTCCCCCCATTGACCTCTCCCCGGCTGCTCCCACCCCCTAGCACATGCCCTCACCCCTCCTACTGTCTGTGTCCATTGGTTATGCTCATATGCATGCATACAAGTCCTTTGGTTGATCTCTTCCACCCTCTCCCCTGCCTTCCCTCTTAGGTTGGATGATCTCTTCGATGCTTCTATGTCTCTGCATCTATTTTTGTTCATCAGTTTATGTTGTTCATTATATTCCACAAATGAGTGAGATCGTGTGATATTTATCTTTCTCCGACTATGCCCGGGCTTTGGGCTCATGCCCCGGTGTGGAGCATGCAGGAGGCAGCCGATTAATGATTCTCTCTCATCATTGATGTTTCTAGCTCTCTCTCCCTCTCCCTTCCTCTCTGAAGTCAATAAAAAAATATTTTGAAAACATATGATGTGAAAATAAAAGCTCTAGAAAAATGAATGCAGCCATTCATTTTCTAAGAATGAAGAAAAATCTGAATTAGGAAATAAGTCACATGAAGCAGTTATGATGTAGGTTGGGCTGAAACTCACGTAGCATGCTAACAAGATCTTTTCTACTTAATCGAATGAAATGGTAGAGATCTTTAAGAAGAGAGCTGAACATGTAAAGAACATCCCAGGTGATGCCAGGATGGACAGAATTTAAAATTATAGTGCAGAAAAACAACCTAAATTTAAAATAGAATAGAGGAAAGATTATTGCTGCTCTCACACACAAAAAAGATAAGTCATAGCCCTGACTGGTTTGGCTCAGTGGATAGAGCATTGGCCTGCGGACTCAAGGGTCTCAGGTTCGATTCCAGTCAAGGGCATGTACCTTGGTTGCGGGCACATCCCCAGTAGGGGGTGTGCAGGAGGCAGCTGATCCATAGTTCTCTCTCATAGATGTTTCTAACTCTCCCTCTCCCTTCCTCTCTGTAACAATCAATAAAATATATTTTTAAAAAGATAAGTCATAGCGCAACTGCCATGATGATGAGTAAAATACATAGAAAGTGTACATTAGACAATTTCTTTTCTACCCCCACGCTACTCCATCCCTACCCCATCCCCACTGCACTCAAGATTTTGGCTTTAGGGAAGAGTGAACAGCATAAGTACCTTTATTATACCACTAAACAGTGGATTTTCTGTTTGCATTTCTTTTCTGAACTTTCACCTTTCCCCCCACCCAAAGAATTACCTCCTCTACATCTCGAAAGATCCATTCACACCAATTTTCGCCAATCTCTCATTTGGTCCAAGGCTTCATTAATTAGATTCATTGATTACTCTTGCTTTTTTCCCCACTTTTAATCCTGCCCTATGTGTAGCTTTGGGCCAACTTCTCTTGAAAACTGATCTTTCAAATGAATTTCTGGTGATCTCTAGGCTGCCCGCCAGGGACATCTGAATTTCAGTTCAGACTCAAATTGGAAAACAGTTATACGGACTAGTAAGTTTTACCAGACACTAAATGTACACATTTCTTAAAGTAAAACAGGCCAATAAAAGTATCTTCCAAACTGAACTTGACACAAACTGATCACTCTTCCTGGTTCAATTCCAGATATAAAATTGTTTTGATTTTCAACCTCATCTCAAGATGTTTAGAGTGGAAACTAGTTGAAGACACCCGTATCTATTAGTTCTATCTCCAGGTCTCTGGCAGATTCTCCATTAGACAATACTGAGGGAGTAGTCCATTTGGGAGTCCATTTCACAGAACAGAAAGAGGTCAATTCATGGGAATGGAGGAGATGTTTAATACTGATGAGAACTGAGTATGAAGAACCCTGACGGGATGGAGGCACAGAACACATAAATGCATTGTGAAAACAAGGTTATCATGGGACTCACCATCCAAGATGGGTTTGGATGTTATCGGGGAAATCACTATTTTCCAACAGAGCAGGAAGGCCCCATAGTAAGGAAAAAAAAAAGATGAATTGCTTGGGTCAGTGATTGAGTGTTGACCTATGAACCAGAAGGACACAGTTTAATTCCCAGTCAGGGCACATGCCCAGGTTGCAGGCTCAATCCCCAGTGTGGGGTGTGAGGAGGCAGCTGATCAATGATTCTTTTTTTAAAAAATATATGTTATTGATTTTTCACAAAAAGGAAGAGAGAGGGATAGAGAGTTAGAAACATTGATGAAAGAGAAGCATCGATCAGCTGCCTCCTGCACACTCCCCACTGGAGATGTGCCCGCAAACCAAGGTACATGCCCTTGACTGGAATCGAACCCAGGACGCTTGAGTCCGCAGGCCAACGCTCTATCCACTGAGCCAAACCGGTCAGGGCCTGATCAATGATTCTATCTCATCACTGATGTTTCTATCTCTTCCTCCTTCTCCCTCCCTTTATGAAGTCAATAAAAATATATTTTTTAAAAAGGTGATGAATTCAAAGTTCTGTCTTTCCAGAGAGGCCTGGAAAGTGGAATTTCATAGTAACAGAGGTGCTAACATAGGCAGAGACAGTGTGGCTATGGATAAAGAAATAAAGATCTGAGAATCATAGGGCAAAGAAAACCACACAAACAAAAACAAGAGTAGATAAAATAAATGGGTAAGAGCTCAGAAGAGACAAATGGGGTACGTTATATTCCAAAATTTACAAAGAAAAAAAGGGTTCTCATACGTGGAAGAATGGTTTGAGTTTCCTCATTCACTGTCACTGCTCTGACGCTGTCTCTGACTAGAATGTGACTTCCCAGCCACCCACCTTGCTGGTTCTCACCGCCTCACCTGGAGAGACTAGACAGTGGAGTCCATGCTGTACCATGCACCGTTCCTCCCCTCGTTCCAAATTGGAGAGCGTGTCTGGTTTGGGGGCTTGATATCCTGCGCAAGAAAAATGACACAAGACTTAGACATACTGAATTGGGTGGGATTTGTCAAGAAGTGAGAATGAACAGGTTTCACATCTAACGATAATTTTTCTATTAGGAGAGGGGGCATTATAATATCTTGCCTAGGGCAAAAAAAAGGGTCTGAGATTGCACCATTTCAGAGAACTGGAGTTATTCTGAACAGTTGAGCAGCTGAGAAAGGAAAAAGCCACTAACAGGGCAGCGTCTGAGTGACACAGGGAAGTTGTCCTCACCTAGGAACATTAGGTGGCTGTAGTTCTCCACCATCACATCCCTGTACAGGTCCTTCTGATTGGCGTCCAGGAGCTGCCACTCCTCCAAGGTGAACTCCACGGCCACATCGTGAAATGTCAGGAATTCCTGTAACAACACCATACTGTTTAATGAAGTTTTTAGATGCTATAGAAGAAATGTTATTTTTCTGATCATTTTCACTTTACAGGCTGCATCTATATAGTTGAAAGGGGTTTTATTTCATATACAGTGGAATAGCCACATGCCTCGTAAAATACCATTTTATAATTGTCCAATCATCTATTAATTCATCCAATTAGGTGTTATTATAAATGTAAAGAATTTAAATTTTTTTGTTAGCCTAGAAACACTTTTCATATATTCAGTCATATATTTGAGACTATATATGTATATATTTTTTTCCAGATTAACGAAGGTGTATTTTTTTTTTTCAATGTCTCCCATTCACAATACAGACCAGGCAAAGAGCCCGAGCTGAGGTGTATACGGCGTAAGTTTACTCTGTCTCCTATTTCTGTACAGCAAGGGTAAGAACACAGCCTGTGGTAAGCACCAGGAGGCCTAAGGTGTATTTTTTTTTAATCCAAACCCAAGAATTTTATTTATTTTTATTTATTTATTTTTTAAATATATTTTATTGATTTTTTACAGAGGAAGGAAGAGGGATAGAGAGTTAGAAACATCAATGAGAGAGAAACACTGATCAGCTGCCTCCTGCACACCTCCTACTGGGGATGTGCCCGCAACCAAGGTACATGCCCTTGACCGGAATCGAACCTGGGACCTTTCAGGCCGCAGGCCAACGCTCTACCTACTGAGCCAAACCGGTTATGGCTATTTTTATTTTTTATTTATTTATTATTTTTACTTTCTTTTTTAAAAAAATATATTTTATTGATTTTTCACAGAGAGGAAGAGAGAGAGATAGAGAGTTAGAAACATCGATGAGAGAGAAGCATCCATCAGCTGCCTCCTGCACACTCCCCACTGGGGACGTGCTGGCAACCAAGGTACATGCCCTTGACTGGAATCGAACCTGGAACCCTCGAGTCCATAGGCCGACGCTCCATCCACTGAGCCAAACCAGTCAGGGCTATTTTTTATTTTTTATTGATTTATGAGAGTGAGGAAGGGAAAGGGAGAGACACAGAAGAGAGAAATACCTTTTGGCTGCTTCCCTTACGTGCCCCTGACTGGGGATTGAACCTGAAACCTTTCTGGTGTACAGACCAATGGTGCCACTCGACTGGGCATGAAGTTGGTTTTTACAGACTTCCACAAATCTGTTACTGAAGACGGAGGAAACAAATCCAGCCACCTGAGCCTGGAGCATGTTCTTCTGTTCCCTGAGGAGAGCTGGTGACCGGGAGGCTCTGTCTTGGGGTGTTCCGAGTGTGCTCGAAATTTCTGCTCAGAAATCTGTCTTCAGTCAGCTATGGCCCAGAAAATGCTGACATCCAACCCTGCGGATTCCTCTTGCTTCTTCGTAGAATAACAGAATATTATTCTGTTGTTCCTGGTGTCATCTTAAGATACGTCCAAACCTGTGGAGAATTTTTCCGAGTTTATTTGAGTCCAACTGAATGCCAGAAAGCAAAATAAGAACGGATTGAGACAGCACTTTACAGAATAGCAGTCCTGCACCTTATTTTATATACATCAGAATCAAAGAAAAAGAGGGGGTTACATAAAATCCACTGGTGAGAGATTAGGGAGCGGGGGAGAAAGCAAAGCGGGGAGATCTCGGGGACTGGGTAAAAAGTAAAAGAAACAGACATATACTTCTTCAACAGAGGTGGGATAGGTCAGTTCACCGTTAATAATTATTTTTTTAATGTATTTTATTGATTTTTTACAGAGAGGAAGGGAGAGGGATAGAGAGCTAGAAACATCGATCGGCTGCCTCCTGCACAACTCCCAGTGGGGATGTGCCCGCAACCAAGGCACATGCCCCTGACCAGAATCGAACCTGGGACCCTTCCGTCCTCAGGCTGACGCTCTATCCACTGAGCCAAACCAGTCAGGGCAACCGTTAATAATTAATGTGATAACAATAATAATGATGAGCTCTGAAATGACTTGCTCTATGGGAGATTGTGTCCTGAGGGGTCTGGAAAAAAAACTGAACCTGACATTCCACAGGTACGTTATCTTTGATGCAAAAAAGACAATGGTCAGCCTGTTTGCTTCGTTGCTACAGAGAGCGTCAGATGAGTCACCAGCAGCTCTACTGGAGCCACCCGAGGAAATTCGGCCAGGGTTTTCATTCTTTTTATTTTAATTTTTTTAAAAATATATTTTATTGATTTTTTACAGGAAGGAAGGGAGAGGGATATAGAATTAGAAACATCGGTGAGAGAGAAACATCGATCAGCTGCCTCCTGCACACTCCCTACTGGGGATGTGCCCGCAATCAAGGAACATGCCCTTGACCAGAATCGAACCTGGGACCCTTGAGTCCGCAGGCCAACGCTCTATCCACTGAGCCACACCGGTCAGGGCCAGCGTTCTCATTCTTGCTGCATTTCCTCAAACCTCCACGGTCTGATCTGGAAATACCTCCTCAACCTGTGCCGCCAGTGTTCCAGTCAGGACGTGAAAAGCATAGGATTTGTTAAGTTGGACTAAGTCATTCAAGACATCCATCTTAGGACAGAATGCTGTCTCTTTTTACATAAAATTTTTTAAAAACTTAAAAAAAAAAAGACAATGGACAGGCTCAGTTAAGGCAAATGACGGGATTGAACATTGTCCCATGCACCAAGAGGTTGCTGGTTTGATTCCTGATCAGGGCGTGCAAGAGGCAGCACACTGATGTTTCTCTACCATTGATGTTTCCATCTCCTCTCCCTCTCCATTCCTCTCTAAAAAAAATATATATACACACACACACACACACACACATATACATACAAATACACACACACATATAATTTATATATATAATTATATATATACTAGGGGCCCGGTGCACAAAAATTTGTGCACTCAGCGGGGGGTGGGAGGGTACTTAATCCCGGCCTGTGCTCTCTCACAGTTTGGGACCCTGGAATCCATTGGGGCACACAGCACACACGGAGGGCACACCTCCTGTGTGCCGTGTGCCCTGATTGTACCGATTTCCAGGCCTCAGCCTCAGGGGTGGAGCTGGCTCCGATCCTCCGCCCCCGAGGCTGCCCAGTTGCCTGGAATCCATTGCTGGGGCATGGATCTACTTCCAGGCTGCAGGGCAACCTGGGGGCCTGGGCTGGCTTGTTCCCCAGGCCCCAGCTGTCCTGCTGCCTGAAATCGCGGGGGCTGGGGCACTCACAGAGGCATGTGTGCCCGTGCCCCCGCAATCACGGATCTACTTCCATGCCGCCATGGGTTGCTTTCAGAGGCTGCAGAGATGCGGGGCTGCGGGTGGCTCACACCTCCCGCTCCTCCACCCTGCCCCTCCCGTGTGGCCTACAGGAAGGCAACAGATGGCGGCAGCGGACACTGGGAGGCTTGCCTCCCTGTATCCGCTGCTGCCATCTTGGCTGGGCTAATTTGCATACAGCCGCTCTGATTGGCTGGTGGGCGTGGCTTACCCCGTCCAGAGAAATGGTTAATTTCAATATTATGCTTTTATTAGTTAAGATATAATTTTATATATATATAAATTTTTTTTTAAAAAAAGAATGGAGCCCTGACTGGTTTGGCTCAGTTGATGGAGTGTCAGCCTGCAGACTGAAGGGTCCCGGGTTCAATTCCAGTCGGGGGCATGTGCCTTGGTTGTGGGCGCATCCCCAGTGGGAGGTGTGCAGGAAGCAGCTGATCGATGTTTCTCTCTCATTGATGTTTCTAACTCTCTGTCCTCTCCCTTCCTCTCTGTAAAAAATCAATAAAATATATTAAAAATAAAAATAAAAAAAGAATGGAGCTTTAACTGGTTTGACTTGGTGGATAGAGCGTCGGCCTGGGGACTGAAGGGTCCCAGGTTCAATTCCGGTCAAGGGCATGTGCCTTGGTTGTGGGCACATCTCCAGCGGGAGGTGTGCATGTTTCCATCTCATTGATGTTTCTGACTCTCTATCCCTCTCCCTTCCTCTCTGTGAAAAATCAATAAAATATATTTTTTAAAAAAGGAATGGAATCAGCCAAATATCCTACTATAGACAGTGATTTAAAAAGCCCTACCCGGACCCTAGCCAGTTTTGCTCAGTGGATAGAGCGTTGGCCTATGGACTGAGGGGTCCCAGGTTCAATTCCAGTCAAGGGCTGTACCTTGGTTGCGGGCTCAATCCCTGGGCACAATGGGGAGGCAACCAATCAATGTGTCTCTCTCACATCAGTGTCTCACATCGATGTTTCTCTCTGTGTCACTAGCCCCCTCTACGCTCTCTAAAATTAATGAGAAAATATCCTCCAGTGAGGTTTAACAACAACGAAAAAGTAAATGTCCTTCACAGCTCCTACTAGGTTTTCAGAGCTTCTCCCAGGGCTGCAGTTTCTTCAAGTCATCCAGCCTAAAAGAATCAACACCCCACAGGGGCATGTTTTAGGGTGGAAATGCTCCTCTTCATACTCAAGGACTTATGTATTTAAAAGAGAAAATTCTTTCCCAGAAACAACGAATAAATTGTCACATACATAGCTGGTTACAACTGCGCCATGTACCTAAGCTCATTTCACATTGATTCAATCACTAGCAATGGGAATTGGAATCACCAAGGTTAGCTAAGACAGACCAAGACTTATCCATACACTGGCATATGGGTCATGTTACCAAAGGGATGGGCATTAAATGAAATAGAGTTCCAGTTACAAAGAAACACCTATGAACATACGACAGGCAAACAGGCAACAGTGCCTGCTGCTGTATACTCAGAGGTGAGTGCGGGCGCTGGCAAACATTCTCTGAAAGATTCAGATTGACATTTTCCAATTTTTGGACCAAAACCTGTGCCACAACAACCAGTTCTGCCTTTGCCGAGAGAAATGTGCCGAAGAGGATACATGACAAATACATGTTACTGGTTTATCTTCTGAATTTGTAGTTAGTCAACTACTAGATTACAAGTTTAAAAACAAAAAACAAAACAGCCCTAGCCAGTTTGGCTCAGTGGATAGAGCGTCAGCCTGGGAACTGAAGGGTCCCAGGTTTGATTCTGGTCAAGGGCACATGCCTGGGTTGCAGGCTCGATCCCGGGAAGGAGTCCTGCAGGAGGCAGCCAACCAATGATTCTCTCTCATCATTGATGTTTCTCTCCCCCTCTCCCTTCCTCTCTGAAATCAATAAAGAAATATATATATTTTAAAAAGTTAAAAAACAACAACAGAAGGGCCCTCATCGGTTTGGCTCAGTGGATAGAGCACCGGCCTGCAGACTGAAAGGTCCCAGGTTCGATTCTGGTCAAGGGCATGTACCTTGGTTTGGGCACATCCCCCAGTAGGGGCAGCTGATCCATGTTTCTCTCTCATCTATGTTTCTAACTCTCTATCCCTCTCCTATCCTCTCTGTAAAAAATCAATAAAACAAAACAAAACAACAACAAAACAACCAACAGAACGATTGGAAATACCACCCTGGGCCCTTAGGGCCTTCTGTCCCAACAGCAGCCGAGGTTGTAACCTTAAACACCAAGAATCCCCCGCGTCCAAAACTTCACCCTCAACAAACCTCTCCAGACCACGGACACCAATCACATTTCCTTTATTAAACAGAAAACCTGGGTCGGACACCCCCCTATGACGGCCACCGGCACAGATCCCCAAATCTCTAAGCTGCGTATCAAATCCCCAACCTGAACCCGACACCACCACCGTCAATCTGCCTAAACGCCCCCTAGATCCCTTACACGCCGGGTGATCCGCAGCACCCCAGATCCCGACAGTCAGGACAAGGGCGTCGCCTCTACAGACTTCATCTGGGCACCGACCCCCGAGGGCACCCCAACCACAGGCAGATGCCTCTGCTTCCCTTCAAACCCCTCAAATCCCGTTCCCACGGGGGCTCCCCTCAGCTGTCCTCCTCCCGGGCGCGCCCCTCCCCGCCCCCTCCGACCCCGGTGGTAATTCCAGGCTCCTCATGACACCACGTGCACACGTCACACCGCGAGAAACAAAAAAACTTTTGTGACGGTACAAAACCACACACTCACCTGAGTTTCCCCCCCAAAAAACCCCAGAGGAGCGCAAACGTGGTATTTGCCCAACCTCTCCAGCTGCAGGACCGGCCCTGCTCGCTCGCCTACGGTGGCCGATCGGGGTCTCGGGCGTTTGCAGAAGCCGGTGAGCCGCGTCTGCTTTTCAGCGGCGACGTGTCTGCCGACGTGTCTGCGCCTGGGCCGTGGCCGCCAGGGAGGCTGCCATGTTGCGGGCCCCGAATTGCCGTACGGAAGGCAAAGATGCAATTTCACAGCCAGGAGCCTGGGGGAGAGCGAGCGGGAAAGTTAGACGCTCCGGAAATTATCTCCTTTCCTGGCGCTGCTACTATTGCGGAAAATGAGTGTCTTTTCAGAGATCCGAGCTTCTTGCGCAAATGGGCAAATGGCGCAGCGAGGAAAATACCGGTCATTGGGCTGGGCAAAGAAGTCATAGAGCCTCAGCCTTTATTTTCAGTTTGTTTTATTTTGTGTGTTTTTAACATATATATCTGTATCTATATATAGATATAGATATCCTCGGGCACATTGGGGAGGCAACCAATCAATGATATAGATATATAGATATGTATATAGATATATGTATATAGATATATGTATATGTATATAGATATAGATATGTATGTATATGTATATATATGTGTATGTATATATGTATGTATATGTGTCTGTATATATATAATTTTAAAATATATTTTATTGATTTTTTTACAGAGAGGAAGGGAGAGGGACAGAGAGTCAGAAACATCCATCAGCTGCCTCCTGCACACCTCCCATTGGGGATGTGCCCGCAACCAAGGTACATGTCCTTGACCAGAATCAAACCTGGGACCTTTCAGTCCCCAGGCTGACGCTCTATCCACTGAGCCTAACGGTTAGGGCTAAAAAAAATATTTTTATTGATTTCAGAGAGAGGAAGAGATAGAAACATCAATGAGAGAATCACTGACCAGCTGCCTCCTGCACGCCCCCTATTGGAGACGGAGCCCACAACAGGGGCATGTGCCCTTAACCAGAATGGAACTTGGGACCCTTCAGTGCTCATGCCAATGCTCTATCCACTGAGCCAAACCAGGTAGGGCTAATGTATACCTTTTATGTAATCCTAGTTACCACTCTATTAGTTCATGCATGATATTATTATAGCCACTTCATATTAATTACATATAGATAGATATAAATATTTTATAATATGGAAATGCTTATGAGAAATTAAAATGAAATTAGATTATACATTTTAAAATGAAATTAGATTATATATGATTAGACCTACTTTTAAAAAATTTTCACTGCAGGGTATTTTTTTCATTGATTTTTTTTTTTTTTTAAGAGAAGGGAAGGTAGGGGGAGAGACAGGGAGAGAAAAACATTGAGACATATCGATTGGTTGCCTGCCATATGCACCTTGACCAAGGCCGGACATCGAGCCTCCAACCGAGGTACATGCCCTTGACTGGAATCAAACCTATAAGTCTTGTAAGACTGAGAGCAAAG
>PVJC01034071.1:0-19021 GCA_004026665.1 Murina feae
CTATAGCCTGGGGACAAGGCTACAGGCCTGGGCAGGGAACCCCCAGACCCCTTCTTTGCTGATTCCACTGGTGCCCAGACCCATGCAATTGCAGGCTCCACCACTGCCCCTCCCCGATTGCTGGCTCTGAGGAGCCCAGGCCCCTGCGATCTCTGGCCTTGCCCTTGCACAGGCTTGAGTCCTCTGGCCCATGCCTTATGCCTGGGAAGGGCACCCTCATACCCCTCCGATCATCGGCTCTGCTCCTGCCCCCTCTGATCACCGGCTCTGCCCTTGCCCATGCCTGAGGCCTCTGGCAAAGGCCTCTGGCCTGGGCAGGGAACCCTCAGCCCTCTCTGATCACCTGTTCCACCCCTTGGGACCTCACCACCTGCCTGGCTAACAGGCCTGACCACTTCAGTGGCAGGGCTGAGCCAGACTGGGCACTGCCAACTTGTGGCTATGGGGGAGGCCATCTTTGTGATGGAGTTACTCCTAATTTGCATATTACTCTTTTATTAGATAGGATGATATATTCATATAATGGATTCTCATTAAAAATGATATCCTGCCCTAGCCAGTTTGGAAAGAGTGTTGATCTATGTACTGAAGGAAGGGTCCAGGGATCAATTCTAGTCAAGGGTACATGCCTGGGTTGCGGGCTTGATCCCCAGTGAAGGGTGTGCAGGAGGCAGCCGATCAATGATTGTCTCTCATCATTGATGTTTCTATCTCTCTCTCCCTCTCCCTTCCTTTCTGAAATCAATAAAAAAATATTTTTCAAAACTGAAATCCTTATGTACTGACATATCCCAAAGGTATATTAAATCAAGAAAGCAGTTAAAAATGAATATGTATCTAGCATTATCATAGTTACACTTTTAAGACTTTATATTTCTCTCTCCATGTCTGTGTATCACATGCTCATGTGTATATAAATGCAAATACTAAAAAAATCTAGAAGTATGTACATCAAACTGAAGTGGTGCTTACCAGAGTCAAGACATTCCATTTGAGAGGTGATGAGATGGGAGAGAGTAGACAAGAAAGACTTTAGCTTTGTCTATATTGGTTGAATTTTTCAAGATTATATTAATGTATTAGCTGTGGGTTTGGAGAAAGCCCACCAATAGACTCACTTGTAGAAAATGAGTATTTACAACTCAGTCCTATTGGTAGAAAGTCAGGTACCATCATAAAGATGGTTTCACACCATGAAACCATTCCATCACCACAGAGCAAGTCTCCTACAAAAAAAATGGAAAACACACAATATTTATGTTCTCACAGCACTTTGCTTCTACTTCTTTATGTCAATTATTTTGCCCTGCCCTGTCTCCAATTACTCTCTAAGCTCCCAGCACGCCTTAAATGTAACATATTTGCCCCGGCCAGTGTGGCTCAGTTGGTTGGTCGTGATCCCATGCACCAAAAGGTTGCAGGCTCCCAGTCAGGGCACATGCCTGGGTTGCAGGCTTGATCCTCTGTAGGGGACATTCAGGAGGCAGCCAGTCTTACTATCCAACTATGTTTCTTTTTCTCCCTCTCCCTTCCTCTCTGTCTAAAAATCAATTTAAATTTTTTTTAATTTATCTTTTAAAAGAAACAACTAATGTGTTTATTTTCCTATCTACTCCAGGGCCTTATATACATCTTATAGAGTTTATGCCCTCTTTTTCTCTTTGCCTTTGTTAGCTCAAATCGAAATTTTCTTCATGCAAATTGTTTTTTAACATGAAAAGGAGAGAGTGAGGAAACTCTGCAGCCCATGCTGGCTGTAAATCTCATGCATTCCGGAGACACGCCTGATTTTCATTAAGATTGCCCTCTCATATGGAATAGATTTGGCTGAGTGAGGATTTCCTCAGACTGCTCTGTCTTTCAATTCAAGACAGCTCAAAAGGCGCTGAGTCAGCAGCCAACGGCTGAAGCCAGGGTAGTGTGTGTGTGGTGTTTTTTTTGAAGGCTTAGTGAAGCTGGGCCTCTGGAAGGAGCCGTCCCACGTGGAGAAGTTATTACCATGTCCCTACTAATAGCAAGATTAACATGCAGTCTTTGACATGATTAAATATAAGGTTACTTCCTTTCCTTCCTCTTCAAAAAATCACCAAAGACAATAACAGAAGGCTCTTTTAACTAAACTGACTTCACAGCATTCTGGGTCTGGGAGGGAGTGTGCCTCCCAGCGCTTGTTGTGTTTCAGATGCCACACCTCCATCCGTTAGCTCCCACAGGCCACGGATGTGCGCCTTGACCTTTTGTGTCATCTCAAAATTGAACTGTGCCTTTGAAGCCCAGGAAGCTCTTGGTGAAGTGGTCAGCTGAGGAATAGTTTCCACACTGACTTACTTTCATATTGTCTTGAGTTTATCTGATCTTTCTTAAGAAGAGGCTGTAAAATATATACTTAAATGAGGCTTAAAAGATTCCTGGTTTCTTTCAATTTACATAGTAAAAATGTTTTTTTTTACAAAGGCTATAGTGAATAAAATAATATTGCCTCAAATTGCCCTCTTCCCATTTTCTGCTCTTGACATGATATGTTAGGCTCTCTGGGGGATGTCTGCTGATTTCTAACTGTATTACCCACAATCGTCCTTATTCTGCACCAAATTTTAAGTCATGTAATCATTGTGAAAGCACTCACTGCATAAAATGAAAGATTAGACTAGTAAAGAAGAAATAAGAAAATGCCCTTTTGTTCTGCATACTTAGTATGTGATGGAGGGGATGACATGCTACCCAGGACAAAGGCTGGGTTCTGCACCTAGCTCTACACTGACAGTAAGTCGGTATGGAAACTCTTCCCCACTGGTGGGTCACGTGACCATGTGACCTTACACTTGTTATTTGATCTCTGGGGCTCCCCTGCATATTGTACTGAGTAGCACAATGCTGCCCATCTCACTTGGCTGATGAGAGAGGATGGGAATCAAGTGAGAGAGATCATGTGGAAGCTCTCAAAAATAATAACTGCAAGTAGCATTTGAAATAGTATCAGTTTGGCAAATAACTCTAAGGGTACTAAATCTGAAAAGACTTAAAGCAAGTAAATCACCCTTAAGCAAATGATTCACTACATGTCCCAGCTTTCTTAATTACACTACTAATAATAATCTACAATAATAAAAACATAATATGCAAATCGACCAAATGACTGAACAACAGAACCACCATCCGGACAACCTTCCGGTCGACCGCGCTATGACACCCACTGGCACCAGGCCAGCCAAGGTGGGTGCGATGCAATTGGTTGGGGGCCTGGCCATCGCCCATGATCACCCTGCAGAGGGAGGTTCAGGCCACCAGCCAGTGGGGCAATCAATCCATCAGGGGCTCCATGATTTCCCCAAAGAGGGAGGCCCATGCTACTCAGCTGTGGTGCTGTGGCAGGTGGGCAGGACCGACCTCTTTGGGGCAATCTATAGAGAAGCCCCAGCTGGGTGGGTGGGGCCTACCCCTTGGGGGCAATCCATTGCAGGGCTCTCAGACTGTGTGAGGGCATAGGCTGGGCTGAGGGACTCCTCCCCACCCCCTAGTGTATGAATTTCATATACCAGGCCTCTAATAATAATAATAACAATAATGCTATCTGAAAAATATGTCTTGGAAAATATTAAAAATGACTTAAGTTGCCCTTTTGGGATAGTGAAAATCCCTGTAATTAATCTTTCTATTATTTATCTGAATATTATCATTCTAATACTGAGGCAGAATTAGAAAAAAAGATAGTTTAACACAGAAAAACTTAGCATTCTTTTCCCTCAAAAGGTGGCATTTAAAAAGATGTTTGTTTCCGGTGGCAGTATGTAAAGTAGAGGAAACTTCTGGTTTCTCCTTGAAGTGTTCAATATTTTTGCCTTTGTTCTATAGCGATTTGAAATGTCCTAAGTAACTTTCAATTCAAGCAATTCTTCTTGGCTAGGAGGTGGAATTATTATAATGGCATTATTTAGATGTTTTAAAAAAATGTGTTTCATTACGTACCAACTGCTTTTATTTTTTTGGAGCCTTTTTGCTTTTCCCTGCATGCATTTCCTTTGTACATGATTGTTGTCATAGTGTAGATATGATACTGAAGCTGCCTTTTTTTACTTAACATTTGTTGGAAACATTTGTATGTTGTAACATATATTTAGTTATCATTATGGCTAACATTGCATTAAATTGATATAATTTTATACAACCACATACCTACTGTTAGCATTTTCCTTTTGTTATTTTTTTCTCTTTTTGATAAGTCTGCAAGTGATTTTTCTCCCTCAATTTGAATAACCTTAGGCTAAATTGAACCTTAGTATAAATTCCCAGTAGTGGAGTATAGTTTAAAGATAATTATGGTTCTTGCCAAAATACTTTTGAGACTAATTTAGAGTTGACTCAATAAAATAAAATAAAAATGTCACCAGCATTATATAAATAAATCTGCTGCACTAGCACTTCATCCTTTGAAGGCCAGGGCATGTTTTTATTTTTGTGAGTTTAATTAAATGATGAGAGGTGCATTTCTTTGATTGCCACACAAGTTTAGGAATTTATCCATTTTTTAATTTGCTCCTTGTAATTTCTAATGGGAATTGTTTCATTCTATTCTCGCCTCTATATCTGTTAGAATTTTGCATTTATTTTGTCAATTTAAATGAATTATTTCAATGTAGATTGAGAATTTCTTTTAATCCTATCTGTGGCAGATTTTTCCCCCAATCTGAGTTCTTGGTTGTTACACACCCAGCAATGAACCAGGTCTGCTTTCTGTGCTGAAAGAGAGGGAATGCCAATGTTAGCTTACAGCTGAAACCGGCACACTCTCCTCCCCGAGAAGATCCTGTTGCCAGAAGAAAGATTGCCTGTGAAAGAGTGCCAGGTGCTGGCTGATGATGGCTTCCTGTCTGTGCCACATGCACATTCGATCTGGCCAGACAGCTTGGTCACCGGGAAGCTGGTTCTTCTTCCAGGAGTATTTCCATGCTTCCAGTCTGTTTCCAGGCCTCTTAGTGCCAGGAGGGCCCCCCCTCTCTGATTCAATGCCGCCTTCTCTTCCAGGGGCAAGAGCCTGGAATCAGGAGAGGAGCCTTGCCAGGATGCAGGGCACAGGAGGGGGCAACATGGACTCCAAGTCACTCTCTCCCCTGTAGGCACTAACCGAAGGATTGCTTTATCCACAACTTGGCAAACACTTCTGCTATATTTAAAGACATGATTCAAATCACAAAGGTTAAATTTTAGCGTCAAGACTTTAGAGTAAAACAAGTTTGTTTGGGTCTGCACTCATAGTTTGCTGCATTTTTTATTACCTAAGCTCTCCTTTGACTTACATCCCACCATATGCCTTTTTCCCAGGTGATAAGTCTAGAAAGAGATAAGGGACTCCATCCAGGCTATTTAAGACGTAAAATATTCCAAGCAAGTTGCTCCCTGTCCTCTCCTGGAAATCTCTAACCCTTTCTACTTACTGGTGGGTTGAAGCATATTGTGTTAGTTCTTGTATGTGACCAAATCTTTCCTGCTTCTAATTAAACTTACTCCTTTTAGAACAGTGTTTCCCAGAAACCATATGGTTATTTCCCACTAAACTAATATCCCTTCTTAGTAGTTTTGAGACTGAAATTTTTAAAAGAAGAATTCTTACCAACGATCGAAAATGTATAAGCAAGAACAGAATTTAAGGAATAAAATGAAGTTTAATGGGATGTCATTTGACTTTTGGCCATTATTTCTTGTTTTCTCAAAGTTTACAATTATATGTATTTCCTTGGATTGCTTATTAAAATGATAGAATTTATTCTATTAAGTAGCATCTCTATGGTGTAACTGCTCTCTAATGAATACAGTAAATAAAAATAAAGAAATTCAGAAAAATATTTAGGATTATTTCTTAAAACAGTATAATTTAATTCTAAAATTTGCTTTTGGGGGCCTGAAAAGACTCTTCTTATAAAATTCTCTTAAGAAAAAGGAGTAAGAAAAAGGAGTAAAAATGATTACTGTCACCTTGGTATTTCCTAGTCACATGGAGTAAATTGCTTCTTGTTCATTCTGCTTACAGAGAACACCTTGTAAAAACACCTAAATGTGCCAAGACACACATTTGTTCATGGTGTTCAGGTAAATAAATCATTCCATTTCCACTTGTCACTGATGCTAGATCCCCTTGTCCTTGTGAGCTGGTAAATCAATCAATCTAGTTCTGGGCAAGATTCTAACAAAGCTCAATTTGGGTGACATTATCTCTTCAGAGACTCATCGTGGCCAGCAAAAGTCCACCAATATCATGTGACTCAGCTATTACTTCATCAGAGGTTTAAACTCTTCTTGTTGACCCGGAACAGCAGACATTGGTAAAAAATATATACTGTATATGAAAACTCCCTTTGAAGTCAAGCCAAACTCCACAACTTGCTATCTATAATTTTAGTTTATTTTTCCAATGTCCATCAGGCTTGTTAACTATAAACACACAATTCTATTCTCAATTCCCTCTTCCCTTTCACCCTGGTAGGTTCTTTTCCTGCTGAGTTTATCTTAAAATGACCATTTCACTTAAATCGGTATCTCTCTCTCTCTTCTTTCTTTCCTTCCCTCCTTACCCCCCCCCATATATATCAAAATAAATTTTTAAATATGTATAGTTTAAAAAAAATAAAATAAAATGACCATTTCAAAAGATTCACCTAGATTTCTACTTGAGGAAAAATGCAATTATTCAACACCTCTGGCCGGGTTAGATAAGAAGCAGCCAGGTGACTCCCTTGTTATGTAACAGAGTGAAGCGGTTATGAGTTTTTGTAGTTAAAAACTGCTTAATGCATTAACTTGGTGGTACTATAAAAAGAAAAGAAAAAAAAGAATTCCATGTATCAGCAACACTGAGATATTTTTAAAACAACCAGATATCAGCAGGAAGGCAGACCTTCCAGGTAGTGACCACCTATACAAAATGGTGACTGGGCATCAGACTGCGAATCCCTTCCCAACCCACCATGGAGCTTGGTTTGTTCTATCAGCTAGTTTCTAAGATGGGTAGTACAGCAGGTATCCCACTCAGTACTTCTAAGAGACAGGAAGTATTGATAAGGAACTAGGCAATTATGACACATGATACATGCTACCACAGGAGAAACTATACCTACACATAAAAGGGGCCCATATTTTGGGGTTAATGAAGGCTTCAGCAGAATAGAAAAACTAAACTAAGACATGAAGGATGAAGCTGAAGAACATAATAGGGCCAGAGTTATGGACGCATGGAACAGAATTACAGGTCTTAGGGGTAGGAGGGAGGACAAGAAGAGATTAACCAAAGAATATGCACTGAGTGGTCAGATTATTATGACCACCTGACGTTTGTAAGCAAATTAGCTATAATTTCGCACTGAAGTTGCTAGAGGGCCAGATCATTATAAATGTCTGATCAATACAACATACCTAAGTATGTTGCTGATCAAGTTCATCCTATCATGTTGATGGTGTATCCCAGTGGTTCTCAACTTTCTTGACCTTTAAATACAGTTCCTCATGTTGTGACCCAACCATAAAATTATTTTCGTTGCTACTTCATAACTGTAATGTTGCTACTGTTATGAATCGTAATGTAAATATCTGATATGCAGGATGGTCTTAGGCGACCCCTGTGAAAGGGTCATTCAACTGCCAAAGGGGTCATGACACACAGGTTGAGAACTGCTGGACTGTATCCCAATGGAGATGGCTTCTTCCAACAAGACAATGCACCATGCCACAGTGCTCGTATTGTGCAGGAGTAGTTTCAAGAACATGAGGGAGACTTTACCTTGCTTAGGTGGCCCCCACAATCACCAGATCTCAATCCAATTGAGCATTTGTGGGACTAAGTTAAAAGAGCCATCAGGCAGCTGGTTCCACAATCATCAAATCTCACAGAACTGGACAGTGCTATTCATCAGGCATGGTGTCAGATTCCTTGCATCACCTTTCAACATCTCATGGAGTCAATGCCAAGAATTGCCACTGTATTGAAGGCAAAAGGTGGCCCAAGAAAGTACTGATGGGGTGATCATAATAATCTGGCCACTCAGTGTATATATGCTAACCCATGGACACAAACAATAGTATGGGAAAGGCCTGGGGTGGGGGAGTGGGTGGAGAGGGGCAAAAAGGGAGAAAATGGAAGACATCTATAATACTGTCAACAACAAAAAAAAATAATTTTTAAGTGAAAAATGAGTAAATTAGTGAAGTAGGGAAAGGTGGGGAAGAGAAGCTCTAACTGATGGGACAAATAATCAAACGTCTGAAGACTGAAGTGGCAGTAAATTTGAGGAAAGAAAATAATGCCAAATTGAGGAACCAGTGTTCAGATCTTTAAGGTTTTTGCAAGGTATTTAAGTAATTTATATGCTGTCCTCAGGAAACAAAGATCCATTGAAATGTTTTAGTCACAACAGTGTTATCATTAGCCTTAAGGAATGGATAGGAAAAGGCCAAATTCCAGAAATTCTTCCATTGGAGATTTATGGCTTTGGCTTTTGGTTTATGGCTCTGACTCTGTTAATAAATGAATATGTTTGAGATTTAATGCAATAAGCTTAATTCTTGTTTTGCAAAGAGAAACAAGGATTCTAAATTTCAGAAAGGGTAACATCAACAGAAGAGCTCTCATTACTGAGATTGGGGGTAGAGGGGAAGTGATTCAAAAGAGAAGTCACAAGCAAACTGTGTCATTTGCCAAGTTCGTCATCATTTAGTGAGTGAAGAGAAAAGGTAAAATTAAAATGTGGAAGAATTGAAGATCTTTAAAGAAGGTAGTGGTTGGGAGGGAGAGGGGAACAAAGAAAAGATGGAAGAAACACTTTAGGTGGGATACAAAAATGATCACAGGCTAAGTGTCTCAGAGGGACAATGCCCACCTGAGGCAGAGTCAGGGCGTTCTCTCTGCTAGGATTGAGTATATGAGTAAGCACACGGCTGTGAAAGTGGAGGAGAGTGGATGTTCCTTACATGGCTCTACATGGCTGTCATGAGTCTTTGTATGGGAAGGTGACATTACTGACCATGAATGCTAAGTCTGTTTCTTAGCATTAAAGACTGAGTTTGTACTTCTCTGTTTATACTCTCTTGACCAATCTCGCGAAGACTAACAGAACAAATTTTCAATAGACTTGGAGGGTTAATCTAACTGACCTTCCCTGGACTTGAACAAGAAGTCTTGGCATTTTAGCACAATGCTCTAATCAGCTATGCTAATCAGACCCACGCCTTGCCATACATATGAAGAAAAGTAATAATAGAACTTCAAGAAGTGTTTTTTCTTGAGTGACTTTTTGGCCACCAAAGAATCAAAAGTTCCAATTTTCTTCTTAACTGAAATCATAACAGCTGCAAGAACTCAACTGTTTATCAAGACACAAGCAGAAGTCGTAGGCTTTATTTCATAGATTAAGTATAAAGGCTGTATGTACTTTCACAAGGTCTCATAATGGATTGGTAATGCTTACTGTGGATGATAATATTTATTTAAGCCAGGCAGAACTACCAAGTACAAAAGATGTTTAAAGCAAAAATGGCATAGGCTATTTTACAAATGCACAGGCTGAAATTATGTATAATTTCAGTGAATGGCATAAATTGTATGACACAGAGCTGGCACTGACTTTCATTTTCATGGCAAAGACAGCTTGCAAATCAGGAATGTGACTCATGGGTCGCATGCATGGTGCATCAATCTAGCACCTGCTTTCCCAATCAGTCAGGTTACATTCACATCCAGACACAAATAACCATATTATTAACCTTAGCCACTGCAATTATTGAGAGGATGTGCAAATTTAAGCTAGTAGGGTTCATTTCCTCCTCATGGCACATACATGCACTTAATTCATAAAAGCAGTGCTATTTCTTTCTGTTGAGTGTCTCAGAAATGAATGACATTTGGGGTTTTAGGTTTGTGGCTTTGTGTGAACCATATATAAGTAAATTTTACAGAAGGCTACAGCAGATGTGACTTTGAACAGAGGCCGTGTGACTAGCTGCAGCATGCTACACTAACCTCACTTTGGGGAAACCCAAGCTTCGCAATTGCCACACAGGATGTTTTATCAAAAGAGGGATTTTCCCCTCTGCTCTGGAACACATTACTTACTTCCCCTTCCTCTACTCTACAGTACCAAAATATCTCAAAACAGTTAATAATTTATCCTGTCAGGGGTGACTGTATGGGGGAGAGGGGAGGGATAGGGGATGAGGGTGAGTTTGAGCACTGGGGTATGAAGGGGCAGTAAGAACAAGACCCCCAGAACATTCTGGTCAGCCCATCTTGTCTCAAGCATGCTACTTGATAAAAACCAATAGTGAAAAAAATGATAACTGCTCCACAACGTATCAAGCACAGGTTTTGTGTCAGCTCTCAGTCTGAAGCCCAGCTCTGACACTTACCAGCTATATCCATGAATTTCCTCATCTATAAAATGGATAATAATTCAAATTAAAATGGTTGCTGTGAGATTCAAACAAGAGAGCATATGGATATTTACTTAATTTATCTCTGCTTCCATTATCCTTCAAACCCAAGCCTGAAAGAAATCAGAGAGGCCTACACAATGAAAATTATATGGGGTTTCTGAACTGCGTGTAATATAGCTGATCTATACTTCTCCTTGCCTTGTAATTTGAGTCCATTGGATACAACACATTAATCATAAGCCTATGTTCTATGTCTTTCTGTTCAGCAGAGGAACTAGAGATTGCAAAGCAAGTACATTATTAAATGAGTTTGTGTCAGTATAACTTGCAGGACAAGTGAGTTTTTTACTAGTCAAGGTATTTGTCAACTTGTTTCTAGTCTCAGTTGTTATGTCTCATTTCTGAATCTCCCTAGCTAAACCAGTGGGAAAATTGGAAGGAAGATGTTCATGTTTACCTTTCTCTAGGGCAAAATTTTTAAGATTTTTATCCCAAATTCTAATCGTTAGATCTTTTTGGAATATCTACTATTGACAAAACCACACAGATTATTTACCTAACCCTCACTGTGACCTAGAATGTTCTTGCCAAAAAAAAAGAATTCCATTGGGCCCTAACTGGTTTGGCTCAGTGGATAGAGCATCAGCCTGTGGACTGAAGGGTCCCAGGTTTGATTCTAGTCACATGCCTAGGTTGCAGGCTTCATCCCCAGCATAGGGCACACAGGGAGCAGTCAAGCAATGATTCTCTCTTATCATTGATGTTTCTATCTCTCTCTCCCTTTCCCTTCCCCTCTGAAATCAATAAAAATATATATTTAAAGAAAAGAATTCCATTGGCATTTTGTCCCATCCCTGCACTTCCCACATCCATACATACACCACACACCCCCCTGACCTCTGGAAGGACAGATTCTCTATATAATCTCAGGACAAGGCATCTCAAGATCTCCTATCTTTAATTCTTGGAGATACTTGCTAACTAGAAGACTAAACTATGAGGGTCTAAAGCCACAACTCCTAAAATTTTTATTGTTGTTTAGAGTTTTCTCAGAGTCCATTTTATTATTTTAAACTTTCATCTCATCAAGGCTTGATTTGCCTTCAGTTATAAAGATAAAAATGCAATAGAGTTTTAAAAACATAAATAACAATTATTTGTGTATGAAGGAGCAGCATCAAGCTTTCTGAATGTAAGCCAGATAATATATAGATTAGAAAATCACTAGCAATTGAATTTCTTTGAGGATTTTACTTTAAAACTGTAAATTACAACAAAAATAACAAGGCTATAACTTGATATATAATGAATTATTCCAGTTATACCTTTATAGTTTACTTTAATATGCCTCCATTCGGGCAATTTAGAAATAAAACAATCATTAGTACATTGAAGATAGCATAATATTCTCTATTATTCATATGTCAAACCATGATTCTGTATTTCCTATACCAGAAGGCAAAAACTAAATAAGGAAACCTATCGATGACCACACTTTTAAGTATTTTATTTGGAAGACATGAGAATCTTTTCACGGTTTTTTTAATCACTAGTTCAACTACCCATTTAGACTGTCACTAGGTAACCCAGTTCCCACTCAATGTCAGATTCATGTTTTGAAGACTTTAAAAATTTCTAACTGTTTGAAGAGTTATAAAGCAACATTGGATAAATTTCATCTGGTGACATTGGTCAAAATAGCTTTTCTCCACTGGCCCAGACCACCTATCTCCCTCACTCTTCCTCCTTTCAAAATTCCATTTCAACACTGATTGAAATAGACAGACATCGGGACCAACGGTGATCCCTCTGCCACCACGTTGCTCAGACAGCTCTTCTTCGGTTTTGATTCCTCAGTGCCCTTCCCTTGGCAATCACCTGAGCGCCTTCCATCCTCTCACAGTCTGAATCCCACTCACCTCGGGTCTATTCTTTCTTCTCATTCAGCAACACCATTAATTCCTTTGCTTCCCCTTTATACAACATCGTCTGGGACTTCTGTCAGTAGATTCCATTAGGCCATTAAATTTTCCTCAAAACCCTCCCTCTGCCCTCTTGCTTTGTTACACAAGATCATAACACGTGCCATTTATTAAAGAGAGCTTGTCGGCCAAGTATGCTTTGAAAATGCCAGGTTAGTTAGACTTCTCAGAGCCTTCATTTGGGTAATGTGCTCTGTGAATCCCCAAGAAGATAGAGCCTGAGCTGGTCCCCAGATATACCGGATCAAAAAGCTCTTTTAAAAGAACATCTTCAGGAACGTGCGACCTTAGTTGCTATTTGGGTAGCTACTAGTGATGACATCTCCTGCCACATGCTCAGGCAGAAATGGCTGGAGGCCAAGAGCTTGGCAGGTCCTCTCTAACTTAGCCTTTGAGAACTTCACCACTTTTACTCTACCACAGCCTTTTTTTTTATTTCACATTTTATTTCTTTTATTATTAAATTTATTGTGATGTCATTGATCAACATGAACATATAGGTTTCAGGTGTGAGTTTCTGTGTTACAAGATCTATATATTGTACCATGTACCCACCATCCAAAGTCAAATCTCCTGTCACCAAATATTAGGACTTCCTTCTCTCCCCACCCCCTTCCCTCTGCCAATCACCACACTGCTGTTTGTGTTCATGACTTTCAGTTTTATATTGCTCCTATGAGTAAAGTCATATAGTTCTTACCTTTTTCTGACTGACTTATTGCACTTAGTAAAATGTTATCAAGGTCTATCCATGTTGCTGCAAATGGCACTGTTTTATCCCTTCACACTAAAACTGTTTCTGCACAGTAAGAGAAACTGACAACAAAACAAAGAGGCAGCTAACCAGATGGGAGGTGACATTTGCAAACAGTAGCTCCGACAAAGATTAAATTCCAAAATATATAAAGAACTCATAAAACTCAACGCCAAACAAACAGCCCAATCAAAAAGTGGACAGAGGATCTGAAAATACAACAGCCTTTATTGTCATCTACTAACCTCCATTCAAGACACTTCTTCCTACCTTTTAATCACTGGTGCCTGATGCTATAATTTTCCTTCCTATTGTTTCATGAGCAATCATTATGGGCAAATTCAATATTCACACTCATCATTCAGCTAACAATAACAATAATAGTAGTAGTAATGATATCATTTGGAATGTCTACTGTGCACCAATAAGTATCTTTAACACTTCGCATGCATTATCTCATTTAATCTCCACAACCACTGTAAGAAAGAGATGTCAATGCTTCCAATTTACTGATAAGGAAAATACAGTATTTGGCAAGTCCAAGGATATACAGGATATTAAGTGGTAGAACCACGATTCAGAGCCATATTTAAATGATCCAATATATCTTCCCCTGCTTTATAGTTATTCGAACTCTTTAGCTTCACCACATCTCTCTCGCTTCACTTTTTCACCAACCTACAGGCAATGTCATTTGTTGCGTCTTCTAATTATTGTAAACTGCTCTTTCTCCAAGATTTCAAACTTGGCAGTTAGTTCTTGGCTAAAGCTTTCTGCCCTGTGATCTCACGCACAGCCCTTCTCCTTTATCGTGCCCTCCCGTCATTGTCCTGGCACTGCTGCTCTTCAGCAGGGACGATGCCACTGTTATCTGTGGAAGCTCTAAGTCCGCTCTTCATCCACTGCAGCTTCTGCTGTGTGTAATGTGAGGCGGACCCACAAACGGTGCATAATTTGAAAATAGCTTAGAGCAAAGACGACGCCCACTTCATTTGCTGGCAGGATTATAAAACTCATTTATAATCATTTGAGAGGTCATCTTTGAGCACGGCTTTCCTTTCCAACGATCTGATGCCGTCCATTAAGATGCTCTCCCAGAAACAGCTTCAAATTCCTTCTTCCTCAGTCGTCCTTTCTTTGGGTGCCCAGTGTATATTCTGTAAAATCCCAAACTCATGGAATATTAGGATTAGAAGGGGCCACAAAATTTATGTAGGCTCAGCCCTTCATTTTACAAATAAAAAACTGCAGCCTGGAGGAGCCCATACACAGAAACTGCTGGAAGGTTAGGTGAAAGTCATAGAACTTGCCTATGTCCTTTCAAATAGGAATTTATTTCAAGAATATATTTCTGACTACTTCTTCTCTGCCAGGTTGTAGATTCAAGTCTGTTAGTGAACACTCTGTACGCACACATTTCTCTAGATCACTCATTAATTGAGAAACTTGTGTGTTATCAGAGGGAAGTAGGGCTGACTGCTTTTCATAGCAGCACAATGAAGTCCTTTCTGTTGGGTGGGACACTTTGTCCAGATTTCCTTTGCACCAGATGGCTGTCCCCCAAAGGCCTGAAAGCTCCTGGGATCATTAATATTCCAGATGTGTCTGCTACTGTGGATCTGGGGTAATGTCACTGCACCTCTCCTCTTGCCGAGTATGTGTTCAGCTGTGAGATGGTACTCAGATGCGTTGTTTGGCTGGCTTCTGATATAGTTGCTAATTTTCCATTTTAATTTCTGAACCACAAAATAGGCATTGTGCAGTATGTAAAGGTATTTAGAGATTAAGTAGTTAAAAACCTTTCCGTCGAAATTGTGGGTTCTAGAAATATATTGAGGAACATCTGAGACAGTCTAACTCCCAGGTTCCAGAGTTCCAAGGCGTCTCCTTTCTTAATACATTGAACTTGTTCTGAATCCAATTATACTGTTTCCATTTTGCAAAATAACTCATTCTGTGTGTTCGTCAGGAGGATGTACTTTGATATTAGAAAAAAATGTTTTTACTTTAATGTGCTCCAGATTTGGAGATCCTTATTAAGGCCTGTCTGCCTTATTTCCCAGTTGTACTAATTAAAAGTACTAATTATTTCCATGCTGGTATCCCAGGACCTTTTGATGCATGAAAGTTTTGAGGGAATTTTTCTTAAAAATGACTTTGGGAATCAAGTGAAAATATTACTATTCTGAAGCCTAATTAAAAACAAACAAACAAGTTTTTAGGTCAGTGCATTTGACTTTCAACCCTACTTCTTTGGTCTCAGGTCTGTTCTGGATTTCTGCCTTGTAGGAAGTAGTTCGTTGCCAGAATCCCCCTTCGTTATACAGCAGTTAGTGTAATTGATGCTGAAAAGGGACTTACCTCACTTCTGATGCTAATAGGCTTCTTAGAAGCAGGGTTTGTTTGTTTTCTTTTAATCTAATTTTTGTCATTTATGAAGAAGTTAAACCAGATTTCCAAGATCCTTCCCCCATCTACAGCCCATGATTCTCTAGACCTAGAGTCAGGCACTGTCCTAATTCATAAATCAACCCATTTCTCACTCTCATGAGAAACAATCCAGGTGAGCTCAGGCAGGAAGTCGGTTACTTACTTTTCTATGCAAAAGGTGGGGAAAATGGAAGAAAGATTATCTTTCCAGCTGGAAAGCAGACCTTTCCCTGAGATACAGATCAGCACTTTTTAAAAAATTTCTGGACTCCAGAAAAATTCCACTCTTAAAAAATTATTAAGTCACATAAACTGAGGGAGCATCATAGTGGAGAGTAAGATTTTTAATCACACTTTTATTGGTATAAAATGTTGTGGATTATGTGAATTTTTTACAGTATATTATTCTCAATGGCAAGTTTATTCCCATTTAGATCCTCTAGAATTAAAAACACATAACTCATTTATTCCCTTTAGTTTACCTTTGCTTGAGAGAGGAGAATATTTTGGTGGCAAGCTATTTCAGTGAAGTTGGACTATGCAATAAACCAGAAAACAAAAAGGCTAGTAGAAAACAAAACTGGAAAAATACCTACTTAAAAGTATATATAAATGAAATTGAGTTTATTTTATGAAAATAAGGCCAATGAAAATGAATTCCACCAGTGGAATGAATTCACTCAACAGTGAATTTATTTATAAATAAACTAATGACAGTGTTGGATGCTTGCTGTGAGTGCTTTGTTGTTCAGCTATAATGTTGGTGGGAAGTGTAGGGAAGCTGAAAATAGCCTCAGCGGCTTCAAACTCAGTCCCATTAGCACTCGGGAGTTAATAGCCTCCTGATTTTTGAGAAGGGGAGCATTGGAACTCTACTGGTAGGGAACCATTTTATCCTGCAATTAATATAATTATCTAAAAAATGAACATTCAATACTTGGAACAAGGTTATTTCAGATATTTGAGTTGCTGGCAAGCTACCCCCAAGTAGTCATTTGTTAATGACTATTTCAAGTCACTTATCTTGGGCTATTGATAGAAACAATAAACTTTAAGGATAAAGCAATAGAACCAATTATAGGGAAGTGAAAGTACCCAATGGTATGTAAAATGTGTTGGAACTGAGTCATATGTAATTTTTCAAAACTACTTCGCTATTAAACTCTAGTTCCTGGAATCTTTCTAACTCACAATCTATTTTGGGACAAACCTGCCAGTCCTATGACCTTTTCACTATACGTTAAAAGTTACACAGAAACGTCGGAGCCTAATGGAATAATCAGATAAGACTGAGAAGCCGCACACGTGTGAGGCCCTGTGCTAACACTGAGCATAGGGCCTCCAAGTGGAGGCCAAGCTAAGCTCTCCCTGTTTCAAAGTTGTTTCCTAATGCTGTTTGGAAAAATGAGTTGATCAGAAATACCTATGTAGTTTGTAGTTTAAAACTTGATTTTGTTTTTTATTTAAAATACCTATTTTTCTACTTCCTTCCTGTCAATGCTTGTCTAAATGTTTTTTATAGTGAATTTTATTTTAAGGAATTCCTTATTGTCTTTGTTCCTGAAAAGAGCCTGGGGCTATACTTTCACCTTGATCTTAATTGCTTTCTCTCCTTTGTTTACTGGGTTCAGCTAACTTGGTTGCAGAGTTTACATTAAGACCCTGACTCTCAGATTTCGTACAGGGACCTGAACCTTAGACCTAGAACGGATGAGAAAGTTTACACTGCACATCCCTCACCTTTAAACAGAGCCACCCGAAGAGGATGCCACACAAAGGTTGTTTTTCATGGCTCTAGAGAAGGTTGCACAACCTCAACCTGCATCTCATTTTGACATTTACATGCTACTGCTCTGTTAAAGCCTTCATATTACAAACGTGTTCTGTTTCCCTTGTTTTATACTCAATGCAGAGAGCCAACCATCTCCTTATAAAAAACCTCTCCATATACTCACAAAAATGTATTCAAAAACCATCTAGCCTTCCCTTCAAGAAAATGACTATCAGTCCTGTTTACCTCTCCTCGTCGGTCCTATTTTCCAACACTTGAATCATTTTGCCATCTCTGTGGTTGCCTTCTAAATAATTTCCAAGTTCTCCAATCAGCCTTTAAACATGGAATGCAGGAGGTCACATGTCAGAATACTGAATTGAGATTATATAATAGCTCCTTCATATCATACTCTCATTCTACATTTATTTATTTTTACATTGGTCTTTTTAAGTGTCCTAATATTAGAAAAAAAAATTTTGTCTAGATTTGGATTTTTTTATGTAATTGATTAGTTTTGGGTAATGGTGTCTGTCTACACAGATCTGACATTTTAATGCAACACTGATACATATGTAAATTTTCTTTAAGAAACACTTATAGAAATTAGAACTGTAGCTAAAATAGTTATATTATTTCTTCATTTAATATTTTGTCTAATATCTCTCCTCT
This sequence comes from Murina feae, assembly GCA_004026665.1. Classification (NCBI taxonomy): domain Eukaryota; kingdom Metazoa; phylum Chordata; class Mammalia; order Chiroptera; family Vespertilionidae; genus Murina; species Murina feae. Next base: position 18,026 of record PVJC01034071.1, read on the forward strand.
ATTTAATCTTGGATGAATTTTCCAGCAAGTTTCTGGCCAAAAAAAAAAAGAATCAGAAACTAGCTGCATAAGACTGATACAATAACTATGCCAATTTAGTTTGGCTTCAGCCTGATTATGAACAAATTTAGAGTGTTAGGAATGTTAGGCTGAAAATAACTACAACATATAGAAGTATGTAACTTGTAGTTTATTAATTTCATTAATCCCTCTGAAGATTCAGGCCTTCAGAAAGGATAACCCTATCTGGCATTCCAGTACTGGTCTTGGGAAGTTCAACAAAGTGCTGGCCTGGCATGTGGATTTCTATTTACCTTGGGAAAGAACCAGGTCCATGGGGAAACTGGGTAATAGAAACGATGATTCAGGCCCATAAGATGTAAAGGAAAATATTCACAGGGGAATTTTGACACTCCCTGTTCCCCTTTTCCCAGTGCCATATAATGAACCTGTCATGAACTCTTACTAGAGAGCCTCATCTTTGCACAGTCCAGAGAAACTTGAGAACGCCAAGCTAGAAGACTGAAGGTAGGGAATGCATGCATTCAAGTTCATCAATAATTCTATGCTGACAGAATATGAGACTACAGCCACCAAGTGCCTATCACTTATTTGTTTAAAGTAACACTTTATGTCAGAAACTTTCCCAAACATTAGGACATTCATCCCTCCATTCCATTTCTTAGATTTGGGCAAATCTGTTCTGTTTGAAAGAGAGATAGATGATAGGTAGACAGATAGATACACAGAGATAGATAGATAGATAGATAGATAGATAGATAGATAGATAGATAGATATGCTAGATAATTTTCAAATTATGACAATAATATAAAATATTATTAAAATTTAAAAAGTAGGAAATAAAAGGAAAGCATCCATATTATCACTACAGTGCAACAATAAACATTGCTTCATCCATTGACTTGTCTGTCCTTCTACACACAATCCTACACACAATTGAAATACAATTATATATTGTGATTTATTTTATTAAC
>PVJC01034073.1:0-19040 GCA_004026665.1 Murina feae
GCAGACAACCAGTGCATGGAGGGGATGGTGCCTGGGGACTGGCATTTGAGAAAGCCATTTTTGCTGTTCACCATCCAGGCAGTGGGAGATAGGAAGATTTAATTATCCTGACAGCCAGATTTTCAAAGACTTGCAGACATCTGAGGTTGTCTGACCAGAGTGTCAGATGAGCTAAGTCACCAAGGGGAACAGGTATGTACATGCAGGGGAAATTTTCTCATTTTGTAAAAATGGACCTTGATCCCCATGATTTCAGTCAAAACTCATTATTACCGACTGTTTACAATACACTCAGAAGAAAAGTGAGTGGTCACTGATTCTTGAGTGGACATTTGAGGACATTCAAAAAGTTAAGTTCCTGCTCCATCTGTCACGAGCTGGGCTCCCCAGGAACCAGCCATGAAACACGACAGATGCAGGAGCAGCCCAGGGAGAGGAGAGGGGAGGGAGACAGCTGGAGTCCCAGAAGTTCACCATGCTGTGGCTGCAACAGACACCCCAACCTACGAGGGCCCCAAAGTGAGGCTGGCCCTGCAGGACTGTCCCCACCATGGCATCTGAAAGAGTCTCATTACCTGTCAGCCTCCAGCCTCTTGCTCAAATAGAGGCTGACTCAAGAGGGGTCCATCTTTGGGGGTTTAACGACACATCCATTGCAGTCTCTAACTTCTGGCTAAGCTATACGGGTACCACTTTCTCACCATGCTTAGCTATATTGAGGGAAGGGGTTATACTATAAAAAAACCTTTCAGTGTTGTTACCAGCGCCCTCACCTCCTGACCATTCTCCATCTCCTCTGCCTGGGTTTCAAGTCCTTTGTTGTGTGGACTTCACAGCAAAGAACTCTGATTGGTTAGATTTCTTTGCAATTGTTTTCAGTCAAATTAATGGAGAATGAAAGTACAAAACTTTATCTCTTCTTTTAATGTGATATTTTATGTACAGAATTATGTTATAATAAAAAATTCTCTGCGCTCTATAAAACTACTGACTTAAAGCTTATAAAGAAATATCTTGGTTTCTTGGATCATACCAGCTGCTAAGGGGCAGTAAAACATTTATATGCAGAAGAACACCCAGTCAAATCACCCAATCCTGCAAAAATATTCTTTGATATCCTTGTGTTGTCTCTGTAAGAAACTGAGGAGTACAGACACACCGTGCCTGGAAAGATGTCTTTTCCAAGAGTTTTTACTTTCCCTCATCATTTTTTAATTAGCCACCTCCACTGATAACGTTTTAGCTTACTCTGCATTTTTACCACTGTCTCTGTTTAAAAATATGAACTTATAATGACACTCTGAGTGATTGTTTCAAAATATTTGGATTACTGTCTGTTTTTGAGTCACAAGGTAGTATTCTAAGCAGACAATAATCTTAAAATAGTTCGTTTAACTGATGCTAGACCATTGAATTATTGAGAACAAAGGTACAAAAAAGTGCATGAGAAAAATGTCATGAATTTAAATAAAATAGCACCCGACATAGAAATACTTCCTGAATAAGAGATTTAATTCCAACAGACATTTCAGCCAAGCTTCCTACCTGGACTGGGGCTGACACAGGTCAGGACCAGCCTAAAGATGCATAACTCCCACCACAAAACTAAATATGTTAAAATCATTGGTGGGCGGGGAAGAAAACTTCCTTAAGGAAAACTATCCACTCATAAATGTGGAATGTATTACAGAAACGGTAAGTCACCACTAACATCCCTCACCAACTGTCACGGGCTGGGCTTACCAGGAGACACTACATCTGCTGAGCAACAGCTGGAGGAAACACTGAGTATTTGTACAATTTCAAGTGTCGTCCCCTCCCAGGTATTGATCAGTGAAGAGGGAGCCATGGTGACTATTGTGGAGACACAGCAGATGCCACCCTAACCTGTGATCAAGGTGCCATCACCAGGAGTGAGGTGACAGGGAGACTCCTTGTACCTTCAGCTATGACGCCCTGAACATCACACCACAACACCCCTTTGGTTCTCTTGCCCAAAATGCATCACTTTGATATAATCAGGAGGGAGCACCAGGCAAACACAAATGGAGGGACACTTTACAAAGTAACGTCCACGAGAGATACAGACTAAGAGCCATCATGGGCGCAAGGGCGAGGAGCTGTGAGGAGACATGCGGCAGAGACCCTGGGTGGGACCCCGGAGCAGGAAGAGGGCATGTACCCATATCCTCCTCTCAGCGCTGCCCCAGTGACTCGCGAGGTTGACAGCAAGAGGGCCCGGGTGGCGGGCACCCAGGAACTCTGGGCAATTGTGTAACTTTCTGTAAGTCACAAATTATTTCAACTTTTTTCTAAAAGCTAAACAACCTAGGAATTGACATTCAAGTGGCTTTAGGGGTGCAGTGGGCAGTCTGTGCTGCAGGGGAGATCAAGGACTGGGGAGGAGACTCAGGGAAACCTACAGAACCCAGGGTTAGTCAGGGCAGCTCTCCCAGCTTGGAATGAAATACGGGGCTCCTGCCTGCACTGCGGTGACGCTGGCTGAGGGTCCCGTGCAGGCAGCGGGCGGAGGCACCCTCTGCGAGGCAGCTATCCCGCTCAGGCGGGATCCCCTCACACACCAGCTCACGGAGGAAGGGGCCACCATGAGAGCAGGGGAGATGGAGCTGAAGGTGAACTGTGCCTCTCCCAGGCTGGTGCCGAGAAGGGCTGAGGTCACTGCCATCGCAGGTATTGCCTTGGAGCAGACACACCGCAAACACTGCACAGACAAGAAGCTCACCCCACCTCCCCCACCCCACTGCCCAGAAACAGCTATCTGGCTAACTCGCGGCTTCTAACACTGTCGATTATATCCCCCAAAGGTCATGAATTACATTCTTAAGATACTTGCTGAGCGTGACCTCTTGTGATGACCGTCCTGCGCAGACTGGTAAGGTCAGCGGGATTTTTGCTCCTCGGCTGCAGTTCCAAAGCTCCTTGTCCCTTGTAGTCAACCCTACCCACTTCCTGGGAAAGATAACGACGCGTCCAATGGTGGGGACACACTGGCTAAACCGGGCCTGGACGCAGCTCAGGGAGCTCAGACACTCTCCCTCTGGGACAAAGCTGGCTGCTCTCAGAAAGGGGTCGGGCCTCCGGCATAGGGACCCTCTGCACAGAGCAAGCACAAGCATCTGAGACACGTCAGAGCAAACTCAACACTAAAGGCCTCCCATGTCCCCAAAAGACCCGGGTTAGAACAAGCTCGTTTTAAAAGCATAGTGCTGCCCTGACTGGTTTGGCTCAGTGGATAGAGCGTCGGCCTGCGGACTCAAGGGTCCCAGATTTGATTCTGGTCAAGGGCATCTACCTTGGCTGCAGGCACATCCCCAGTAGGGAATGTGCAGGAGGCAGCTGATCGATGTTTCTCATCGATGTTTCTAACTCTCTATCCTTCTCCCTTCCTCTCTGTAAAAAATCAATAAAATATATTTTTTAAAAAATAAAAGCAATTGCTATGACCCTGGATGGTGTTGCTAAGTGGTTAGAGTGTCAGTTTGCACATCAGAGGGTCACAGGCACGTACCTGGGTTGCAGGTTTGATCCCCAGCCCAGTTTGGGTTTATGCGGGAGGCAACCAATCAATGTGTCTCTCTCACATCTAAGTTTCTCTCCCCCACCCCCTCCACTATCGCAAAAAAAAAAAAAAAAAAAAAAAAAAATCAGTGGAAAAAAATATCCTCAGGTGAGGCTTTGAAAAAAAAAAAAAGCATATTGCTGTGAATGAGGCCAATTGCAGGCAGGTCACCCAGTGAAGGACAGATGACGGCTGAGGCTGAGGCTGAGGCTGAGGCTGAGGCTGAGGCTGAGTCACACACTGGGTGTCCGAGGGGCTTTGTGGTCTAGAGCTGTTCGAAACTAACAAACAGGGGTAAGGAGGGAACGCACAGCATCAGCTTCGCTTCACATACCGGTGTGCAGACACCCAGGCTTACAGACAGACACCTGCCCCGGTAATGAACGAGTGAGTCCGTTTCCTTTAATGAAGAGGCTTGTTATGTTTTTGTTTGGGATCACCTGAAGTTTGGTAAATGATACAATGTAATTCATTACTGATACACTGTCCTTCATACCCAGCATTACCAAATGATAGGCAGCAAGAGCAAGACGGAGCTACAAGGAACTTTTGAGCTGGCCACACCTGTCCAGTGCCAGGGGAGACTGAGGCCACAGGTGACCCACAGAGGCAGTGCCCTGGCCTACATCCCATTTCCATCTGGGTCTGTCCCTAAACTGACCCAAATCACACGCCTGCTAGAGCCCTTGGGGATCCGAGCCTGGGACCCAGCCAAGGATTGTGTCCCTCCACGTCCTGCCATTAAAATCACACACAGAAATGGAACCCGAAGCCACAAAGGCCCCACTCGGCTCTGTGCGAACTTGGATTCTGTTGCTGTGCTGTTTATTCTGAGAGGCAGATCAGATTAATTTTACTGCAGTTGAAAATCATGCAAATATAGTTGAGAAAAAGGCATTTAATTCTTTATTGCTCCCACGCACTCCACCCCCAGCACCTCCAGTGCGAGCACTGCCGGCGTTTTAGTGTTATTCCGCCCTACAGTACATCACGATGTTAATTTTCCACATTACTTTACTCCTTCTCCAGACCATATTTTACAACAGAGAAAACAAACTGCTTGTAATTACACTGCATGCCAGGACAAATTAAGTAAACACGCATTTTTAATGCTTCGGGCTGTTAGGGTACAAAACAAAGGACTTCAGTGAAGGTCAATATTAGAGTTGTGCAATTGCCCAGGGACACGGAGACAAACCCTTGATTGAAAGTGCAAATGGTTCCATTCCCTGCACAGAGCTGGATTCCTGAAAAGGACGCACTGCTAGGGTGGCTGGGACATTTTCCCTGTGCTCTATTCATTTTCCTGGAGATTAATACTAATGCCAATAATAAAAAATAATGACAAACTAACCAAAAAAACTATTGTGTCACTAGCAGAGACATGAGTCACCTAAAAAAGTCTGCTGCCTTCCACACCCTCCACTGAAACTGACATCTATCTAATCTAATAAAAGAATAATATGCAAATTAATCCTCAGTCCGTTACACCCGAAAGCCATGCCCACCAGCCACGCCCACCAGCCACTCGGGAGCTGGTATGCAAATTAGCTCAGCCAAGATGGCAGCAGCCACAGAGCTGAAGTTGCCCCAGGCAATGGAGAAAGCCAGGGCCCTATGGGCCCTGAACTCTACACAAGGCTACAAAGTTTCAATTATAGAAGATAAACAAACTCCAGATACCTGCCGGGCTGGGACCTTGGGTTGCCAGGGGCAACCCAGACTTCAAGTGGGGGGACCAAGGCAACAAAGTTTCAATTATAGAAGTTAAATAAATCCCAGATACCTGCTTCCAGCCAGGCACCCCAGTAGGGACCCTAACCCTGAAGGAGCTATAGGCAGCCTGAAACGGCCCTCGGCCGCTCACCCAGGCTGGCCAGGGATGCCAGCAGGTGGACATCCCCTGTGGGGTCCCAGACTGTGAGAGAGCACAGGCTGGGCTGAGGGACACCCCCCCCCAAGTGCACAAATTTTTGTGCACCAGTCCTCTAGTCTATATAATAAAAGCCCAGCAACCATCACAGCAAACAACCAGAATGACTGGTCGCTATGACATACACTTACCACCAGGGGGCAGACACTCAACACAGAAACTGCCCCCTGGTGGTCATTGTGCTCCCACAGCTGGAGCGCAGCTCAGCTAGAAACCTGGCTCATGGCTGGTGAGCACAGCAGTGGTGGCAGGAGCCTCTCTTGTCTCTATGGTAGCACTAAGGCATGGCAAGTCAAGCCATAAGGAGCAAGCAGGTGGGCAGTTAGGAGTGAGGGGTCCTGGATTGTGAAAGGCCGGGCTGAGGGATCCCACGCCCACCACCTTCTCCACCCCGCCACCCCCACATGAATTTCGTGCATCGGGTCTCTAGTACAAACATAAAGTGAGACCCACAGAACCTGCAGACGTGAGTGGTCACATGGCTCTGTCTGATTCCCTCACTGCAAAATGTTATTGACAGCCACACCACCTGTCCAGGATTGAGGAAACAGAATTGAGACAGGGTCCAGGGAGGCTGGAATTTTTAATGAACCAAGGTTATAAAAAGGAACATCACTGAGAATTGTGAAGATCAGGAAAAAGTTTCTGCTTCGGCAAGCCGCCTGAGGGCAGCCCGGCAAGGCAGCCCCACAGTGGCCTTGCAGGGAGCCGTGTGGCTGTCGGTGCCGCAAACGCTGACAAGAGCCCGTTGGGAAAGTCGGGTGTCTCTAGTGGCCGCCTCGCTGACACACATACCGTGGTTTTCCCCTGGAAAACAAATATTTGGCCTCCTCTCCTCTCCAGGACGTTTCTAAAAGTGATCAGATATAGTCAATTCTCATTATTCAAGGATTTTGTACTTGCATAGTTTCCCATTCACTGGAATTTGTCACCTCGAAATCGATACGATGCATGTGGTCACCCTCAGACTGCACACCCCCAACAGGCTCCAGCGCTTGTTCTGTAAATACCTGTGCTTGTTAAGGTCTATTTAGTGCCACTTTTTTTTCATTTGTGTGTATTTCACCGCTGGCTTTGCTGTTTCAATGGCCCAAATTGAGTGCTGGCGTGCTTGCCTGTGTCCCGAGCTCAAGGAGGCTACGAGGTGCCTCCCGGAGAAAACACCTGGGCAGGTGAGCTTGGTACAGGCGGGACTCAGAGCTGCTGGCCGTGAGTTCAGTGTTAACAAACCCACGATACGCATCAGATCGGGCGTCTTTAAACAGAAACACATGTGCGTCAAGGTTGATGAAATCGTGAACGTGTGAGCAGAGGCTCCCGGCAGAGCCTGGGTTCAGTGTTTGTAACTCGGGGTTCACAGTGACCTCATAGAGCGGGACCTCCCTGAATACCGACATCGACGATAGTATGTATTTCACATAGATGTGAAAAGCACATGCATTGGTGTGTAAACACACTTGTAACCTTTACCACATAGAGAGGCTGTGGATAAAGTCTACTGTGAAGAGGGACTCTACATCCAGCCTGGACCTCTGTCCTCCTTCCTAATAGGGCATAAAAGGCACTGCCAGCTCTCCACGCTGTGCACACACATGCACACACAGCACATGTGCACACATAGAACCTGCATTTCACTTCTAATTTCTCACCCTGTGTGCAATGCGATTTTAAGGAAGCTCAAAGGAATCCTTCCCCTTTGCCCACATTTTACTGTGGCCCTTAAATTCACTAAAACACACAGGTGAGCATTCCTCAGCTACCACCCTTGCGCCAGCGTGTCCAGGTTTTTGTAATCCTATAATTGGCAATGAATTTGTTTTTGCAAACCTGCATTCGCTCCGCTCCCCGCGTCCCCAGTGTCACATGATGGATGGATGGATGGCCACCGCTTAATGTGACCACCCACTTGATCCTTTGGTTTCATGCAGCAGAAATTAAGGTGTCTTATCTCCAGGGATGAGGACAAAGCTGACTGAGCAACGATGAAACGGTGCTGGTCAAGGCTTGTTTTTAACCACGTAAACAAGGCTCTGTCTCTCCTCAAGCAAGGACGGGAGGGTTAGCCCCCTCTTTCCACAGAGCGCCATCGCCCCACTATCAGGGCCAATGAAGACTTGAACTCACAAAAAACCTGCTGCGTTTGGTTGTTTCTCAAGTCCGCAAACTCCCGTGGACGGCTGCTCAGAGAACAGAGGGCATCATCGTGCCAGGATGCGGGGCGGTTTATCTTACTTAGCTCCGATATCTTCTGCCATTCCCGTGTTTTCCAACATGGGAGTGTGGGCACGAGCAAATGGTCATTATGGAAACACAAACTCCCTCCAACACCTCAGCAGGCCAGTAATCACCACAGAGATCACTGTCACGTCTGAGCCAACTTCCTTCAAGGATCTGGCGCCACTGTGTGCATGGGAGCATAGGATGCTGGTGGTGCCACTTGGAGAGACGACCATACACCATTCTGAGCCAGGCTCGCAGCCATACACGGATGTCACAAACCTGCCAGGGCCTGAGACTCTGCTCCCCTTCCGAAGGCTGTGGTATGATTTTTAAGACTTTTTATATTCACCACTGCTCAGCCTGAAATTCTTTTTAAATTAAGGTGACCAGACGTCCTGTTTTTGGCGGGACAGTCCCGATTTTTAACAATTTGTCCCGCATTCCGCGGTGTTTCAAAAAAGTCCCAATTTTTGGAAAGAGACAATATGTACTACTCTTTGTAATATTTTAAGTAATAATAAAAAATAAAAATAAAGAAACCCCCCCCCCCCGGTCAAAGGTATCCCGCTTTGGTATCCCGCTTTACCAATGTTAAAATCTGGTCACCTTATTTTAAATGGAATTTAAATTCTATTTAAATTCTTCTGTGATAAAATTATTTTGTTAATAAATAATTAAAGCCAGATAATACGCTGCTAAATTAACCCAACCCATCAGTTGTACACATACCACACATCCACCATGCATGCTATGTGTGGATGTACACATCCACACATAACATGCATGTACATGTGTGTGTACACTCATATAATCGCACACCACACACTTGCATGCACATGCATATGCACTCACACATGTACATTCATATATACACCTACAACGACATACATTTGTGCACACATGCACATTCACGCATGTATTAATGCACACATGATGCATGCTCTCACAATATACAGGCACACACATGCGTACTCACGCTCACACATGTAAAGGACACATGTGCACATACACACACATTTAGCTGCCAGAGGTGAGTCCAGTATTCAAAATCATCCTGAGAGGTAGCATTTGTATAAAAAGATGTTTTGTGCACAATCTTAGCTTGAAAGGGTGAGGGAGATGCAGACAGCAGCACCGCAAGGCCACGTTTACCTTGTTGTTCGTTGTTATTCCTGCATGAAACCATCTCCAGCACATGCAGCCTTGGTCCCGAGGCGCTTTCCCTCCCGAGGCCCTGCTCACTGCCATCCCTGCATTGCTGAGCTGGTCCAAGGCGCCTTGTTAGGAAACAGGACTGTCTTTCCCAGGACAGGTCCTCACTGCAGCCAGCCCTGCCCAAGGACCTCCAACGACTAAGAATTCCATTTTTAAAAATCTAGTTAACATCTGAAAGAGCAGTAAATGTGCAAATTGCTGTCCTAAACCTTCCTTTATGGCTTTTTCTTTTCAGACAAGCTCCGGCCTGGGCCGTCCCCCAACGAGGTTACTCACTAGAGAGAAGACCCAGCGACTTATGTCCTTCAGATGTTTACCTTTAGTAAAGACACTTCAAAGGACAGGCGTGGGGCTCCCCCTGCCCAGCAAACACTGAAAGCCCCTCGCCGTGATGGATGGGGCCGCTCCCAGATTTAATAAATATCAGCAGCGGCCACTTCCCTTTCAGGGCAGCTGTTTCCGCAGTGGGCGCGCGGCTCCTGGGTGGCCTGGCCGGCCCAGCAGGAGAGTTACGGGCTGCCGGGACGCCAGGTCCCTCCTATTTCTCCCCAAGCGACCCTCTCCTGTGGAGGCTGCTATTGTGCCTCCCGCCCAAGCATTCCACGGATCTTGACTTAATCTTCCTGCAGATGATGATTCTCACAGAGATTGCTGTTCCTCTTCTCATATCGAGTTCCCCAAGTGGGCTTGATGAGCATCTTCATTAAGCATAGAATGTAAATAATCTCAGTGTTGCCTCACTAGACACAAGACATTGCTGAGAGCCGGGACCACATCACTAGCTCCCAGGAGACTCCCAGGGGCCGAGTCCCCAGGGAACAGCGGACACACGCAAATGTTAACCAGCGTTGATTCGGCTGCTCTCTGGCTGCTACCGAGGACTTGGGGGTAATGCATGCTCGGAGAGGGGCTCGGAGGGGGGATGATGGTTTTACTCAGGCCACAAATGGCATTATTTCTCAATGCCAGTTATGATGATGATAATAATAATAATAATAATAATACTATGATTCACATTGCACCAAGAACCTCAGGATAGTCACTAATCCTCCTAACTAGTATATGGTATTTGTCACGTTTTAAAAATAAATCAACTGTGCCTGGCCAGCGTGGCTCAGTAGTTGAGCGTCAACCTATGAACCAGGAGGTTGCCGTTCAATTCCTGGTCAGGGCACATGCCCAGGTTGCAGGTTCAGTCTCTGGTGCGGGACATGCAGGAGGCAGCTGATCAATGATTTCCTCTCACCGTTGATGTTTCTCTCTCTTCCCCTGCCTTCCTCTCTGAAATCAATAAAAATATCTTTCAAAGTAAATTAATAAATAAATAAACAAATTGCAGCTCAAAGAAGTTAAAAATCTTGGCCAGCGTCACCCAGCAGACTGATATGTCCACCAGCCTATGACTATTTCCACCTGACACGGTGACTTGGCCGGCATCACCTGGAGAGGCAGCCCCTCCAATCACCACAGGGCGAAGGGAGGTCATGTCCAATGCGAGCTGGACCCAAAACTTCTGTCTCACACGTGTCTTTTCCCCAACAATGTGTCAGAACAGCCAGGGGTGCACAGGGCCCCAGTAGAAAATCCACATGGATTTGAGTAGAGTCTGTGCTCTTCAAAGTTGTGTTCGCTTCCTGGCCTGAGCGTTGTACACCTCACGGTGTGAACTGACTGGTGCTTCAGATGTTTCTGTTCCAACTGAAGAGCTGGGCTTTCAGGGAGGACATGAAGCCCACTCATCTAGAGCAGTGGTTCTCAACCTTGGCTGCACATTAGAATCACCTGGGAATCTTTTTAAAATCCTGATTTCTGGGCCTCATCCTCCGGAAATTCTGTTTCTTTGTGACTAATGTTGTGGCCCGCCCCACAACGAAGAAACAGAATTTCCGGAGGACGAGGCCCAGAAATCGGGATTTTAAAAAGATTCCCAGGTGATTCTAATGTGCAGCCAAGGTGGAGAACCACTGACCTAGAAGGTTCCCCAAATCCAACAGCCCAGAGTGGGTGGGGGGTCCAAGTCTGTGAGGCCCTCTCAGACTCAGCACTGAGGGGCAACAGGGAAAACCCGTTCAGAAATGAGCGGCGCTTTTGAATCAACTCTGCACGCTAGTTTCTGTTATTTGGAAATAAAGCTACCTGGGAGAAGAGCTAGAACTCGACCCAGTGAGTGAAAAACAAAATGGCCAGTTTTCCTCCAACATTGAGAGAGAGCTGGCAAGTTTCTCCCGAATGCGTCCTCGCTCAGTGGTGGGGGCATCGGGCCGACTGGGCCCCGGCTCCCAGGTCCCGGGCAGAGTCCCATCTCTCCAGGGAGGATTCGGGTCCAGGAGGCAATCCCCGAGTTTTTGTCGGAGGTCTTTCCAAGGAGTTCAAGAGTGGGAGCTGCGTGTGTGTGTGCGGACCAGGATACAGAAGCCACGCAGTACGTGTCCTCGACTCCTCTCTCCCCTTAACAGGGGTGGGGAACCTTTCTTCTGCCAAGGGCCGTTGGGATATTTATAACATCATCGCAGACCATGTACAGTTATCAGCTTAAAAATCAGCCAGCTAGGTTTGGTCAAACGTTTAGTTAACTCACCCCTCATGCCTGGGCAGTGCCAGAAGAAATGATTTCCCGGGCCTTCTAGGGTCCCCGGCCAAACGTTCCCCACCTGTGACTTACAAGGTTGTCACTGCAGCAGAAACGCCTTCCGAGTAGCAACCACAGCCAAGGGCACTGCTCCCTGGGACCTCGCAGTGACCCTGGGAGTGTGTCTCCCTCCTTCCTCTCCCGCCCCATTTCACACATGAGGAAACTGAGGCACACGGGTTAAGTGATTTCCGGGGGTCGTATTTCTTGTGGCAAAACCAGGATTTGACCCCAGAAGTCTGTTCCAAAGTGGATCACTGAGCTCACATTTGAGCTGCCCTGACTATTTGTCTGAAACTCCTGTAAGTGGAACAGAAGGATGCCACTGAGGAGCCTGCTTCGAGGGAGGGGCCCGAATCTCCAGGGTTGTCACGTTTACAGGGCTGCTTGGAGGGCACATGTGTCTGTCTCACGGGTAGCAGCCGTGTCTCCCTGGATGGGATGGCCTCGTGTGGACTGTATTGCTCTTCTCTGTGGCTACCTACGCACACCAGTGGTTTTTCAGGGTGTGTGAACCAGAGGTGTTTTTTTTATCCTCACCCGAGGACATGATTACTGATTTGAAATTGAGAGAAACATTGACCAGTTGCCTCCCACATGGCCCCCAGCCAGGAATCGAACCCGAGACTTTTCGGTGTATGAAAAGACGCTCCCACCGACTGAGCAACCTGGCCAGGGTATGAGCGGTCTCTTTAACTCTCTTAGGAGACAGGCCCCTGGAGGCATCTGCCCTCAGAAATCACCTGTTGAGTCACAGGAACCTCCCAGCACTGTCCTGTTTGGCTGCCCTACAAGCGTCCAGCGCTGAACGGGCTGGGCTGACAAGTCCATGTTCAGTGCAGGAGAGTAGCTGCATTCTTAATGCACAGCAGCAAGTGAGCGGCATGAGGACAGAGAGCTGAAGGCTGCACTGCAGTCCTGGGCCCTGAGGGCCAGGCCTGATCCATCTGAGCCCTGTGCTGAGTCCCGTGTCCTTTTCATGCACAAAGGATGCCCGCCCCCCTGTGGAAAGTGGCACGTCCATCCAGTTGCTCCCCAAAGTTGGTCCCCCCACATGCTCAGCCTCCGTGTCTTCTTTGCTCAAAATGCATCCTGGTCTATTTCCAGAAGGCCGCTTCTCATTAATAATGCCATTGTCATCAAGAATAAAAAAATGCAAGAAATGTAAAATTCAAACATCCAATTTGGCTGCAAGATAATTATTAGCTTTCTGATTATAACTGTTTCTTACCTATAATCCTGCTTCCCTTAGTCATTAGTGTCGCTATTATCGTCATCACTGGAGTCTGAGATTAGGCAACAACGAATTTCCATCCAGTGAAAGAGCAATTAGCTGAGCTGTGTCCACTTGACCACAAATGAGTCCAGGAAGGGACCCTACACAAGCTTAATATTGGTTTATTTTTTTTAAAGTCACAGAATCGTGGTTTGTGTGGGAGAGTGAAATCAGCAGTCCCACCCCCCACACCACCACCACCACCTGTGAGTTTTTATACGTGGAGACGAGCGTGGAGGTGGATGACCTACAGATTGCATCTTTGGACAGTTGGCCTCCATTTAGACGTCTATTATGGATAACTTTAAGGAACAATAGGTTCCCACTCGGCTCTGAGGGCCTTTGTGTGTCCTCTGACGGTGGACAAGGATTCTCAGGTTTGCAATTTTGAAACACCCCTCCCTGCAGAAGTGAGCGCCGCCTCCATCCTGCTGGAGACACGGGATGAGCTCACTGGCAGGCACGGGCGCACTGGGCGCCTCCCCTCCACTGGTCCTGCACCCCGTCCTCAACAGCTGATGACAATTAAATCTATGGGTGGAAGGAATTCACCTCGCGCCACTCCACCATAATTACAAAGTTGCTGCCGACTTCCAGCGCTAACAGGCTCCATCTTGTCTGCCCCTTGGCGCTGTGGCATTTATTTACAATCTGCGGCACGTCTCACAGACGACGGGTCCCACGGGTGCCACGGATGGGTGATGGATATACGGTGGAAAGTGGGCAGGGGCCAGTGGTGAGAGGCAGAGGCTGGGATCATGGATGCTTATGTAAATTTTGCAGGAGACTCTGCAGCAGGCACGGGTGCAGAAGGCTGAGACAGCCGGACACGGAGGAGAACCGGCAAAGTGCTCGATGGAGCCACCAAGACGTCCTGAGGTCGCTGAGGTCACACCCGGTGGCTGGCAGGCTGTTTGCATCGTTTTATCCAAGTGCTCACTTCATTCCACATCAAACATCTCTGCAACTTATCCACCCGAGACGTGTGATGGCCATGACCCAGAAATACAGACTCAGAAACTAAACACCGGGCACAGGGTATAGGTTGAGTCGCTTTCTCGCCCTCATCTCCCTTTTCTGAAACTCTCTCTCTCTCTCTCTCTCTCTCTCTCTCTCTCTCTCTCTCTCTCTCTCTCTCTCTTTCTCTCTCTCTCTCTTTCTCTCTCATTCCTATGCACAGGGGCTCTGATGAGTGGTAGCGCCTCTACCTTCCACAAGGATTCACAGAATCCTCCCTCATGGGCAAACGTTGAAAGACTCCACCATGTCATGAAGAAATGACCCAGAACATGTCATTAGCATGGGGCCAAACTCAGAAGCCTTAAAAACAGGGACGGATACAAGCTGTACCTGGGACTGGTCTTCAATAAAACCTGAGCAATGTAATATCTGAGTCAGATATTTGAATGCTCAGTCACTTCGTCGGCTTATAAGAAAATGTGCAGTTTAAGTTTTGAAAATCGCACTTTACCAGATAATGTCATTCCTAAATTGCTATTGCTGCCATCACATGAGCATATTTGCAGCATGAGAAAGGGACCGTGACCTCGTAGGGAAATTTGCTAATCTGTGGGTGAGTTCACGCATCTGTGAAGCGGGCCCAGTGGCCCTGGCATGGATAGCACTCAGGTGGGCCTCTGCTCTGGGCGGTGCCAAGAAGGGCAGCCGCAGGGTCATTGGGGAGCCTGGTGCCATCCGTGTTCACTGGGCAGCAGTCCAACTCTGAGGGGCATCCGTCTGTTTTAAATGGAGGAGTTTAGGAGCCCCTGTGGGTGGGAGGCCATCTCTGGA
Organism: Murina feae; assembly: GCA_004026665.1. NCBI lineage: Eukaryota > Metazoa > Chordata > Mammalia > Chiroptera > Vespertilionidae > Murina > Murina feae. The sequence goes on from PVJC01034073.1 coordinate 14,645, forward strand.
CTCTGTAACCACAAATCCACTGAGGTTGGAGAATATTTGAAATGGGGAAAGAAATGTTTACAATATGTTAACTACTGAAACAGAAGCTATGTTCCCGGTGCTGTTAAGGTCTCCGTAAAAAGACAAAGAGCGCCATCCGTTTCTCCCAGCTCCTCTGTGCGTGTGGGCGGCCTTCCCTGTGCTCTGCTACATGCTGACACCTGTGCCCAGGCCACAGGATACGTGTGTAACCAGAGAGAGACAAAACCAATGTTGTTGCCTTTGTTTTTTAAAGTAAGGTGACCAGATTTTAACATTGGTAAAGCGGGACACCATTGATTGGGGGGGGGGGGATGGGTTACTTAAAATATTACAAAGAGTAGTACATATGTCTCTTTCCAAAAATCGGGACTTTTTTAAAACGCTGCAGGACGTGGGACAAATTGTTAAAAATCGGGACTGTCCCACCAAAAGCGGGATGTCTGGTCACCTTGTTTTAAAGGCGTCTCTCTCTCTCTCTCTCACCCTCTGGCTTGAGTAAAACCCTCTGGATTTCTGGGTCATTGAAAGATACTTGTGTTAGGGCTCTGTTACTACGGGGGGAGGGAGGATCAAGATTACCTTCTTCCTGCCTTAGGAGGAAGCAGAGTCTACTCCCCAGCAGGTCCTTTGCTCTCCTCAAGGGTGAAGGTGTGTGGTTGTGAGGGTGACAGTTGAGGTTTCTAGTGGGGCTAGGAGAGACGGTGAGAGAAGGTGAGGCACAGCTCCCCCGTAAGGGAAGCCTGGTGTAGTTGCTGTGGCCTGCTCCATGGTGACACCTGCTTCAAAGCTGGCCACAGGTGCAGGAGGAGTGGATGGTTTGGGTCCGTCCGGACAAGGCCACCTTCCAAGCATTCAAGCCTTTGTTTTGAGCGCTCCAGTACAAAAGGCTCAGCAGCTAAAGGAAGAGGAAACGGACACAGAAAACACTCTGCCTTCCTCCAGCGCACAGTATTGCCAAACCCCACGCTGCCAGGCCCACGGGGCTGGGACACAGGGACATCCTGCGGGACCCCAGGTTCCTGGGATTGGGGAGGGGGCATGGAGGGTGGCTTCCTGATGGGGTTGAGAAACCAATTCATGATAACACAGACCAGGATTGTCTCCTTGTAAAGCAGTAAAGATTCCTGATGACACTTACATTCTTAAGGGAAATGAGTGTTAATGGCTGTCTAGACATTTTATTACTACAGCGAAGCACTGGCCATTGACCATCTCCTTCCTCATGAAGCTCGGGGTCAGCCTGAATTGTTTGTTTCCAAGGACGACAACAGCCCAGGCTCCATGTGTGACTGAGCCCCAAGCCCACAGTGGAGAATGTTGCCAGGAAAAAGCAGGGGATTCGTGGCCACAGGCACTGGGGGCGAAATCTGCTTCGTGGGCACATATTTACCTGACTTGCATAATGTAGATTAATCTACCGTGATTTTGAATAGATTCCAGCAAGCATGTGACTTTCTCTCTGCTCAAGTGCTTTTTTTTCTTGTCATTCTTGTAATAGTTATTTTTAATCACTGTGCAACTACTTTCCACGAGGGCTGTGGCGTCATTGGAGTTTGAGATGAGGTCTAGTTAAAGTGGACAGCCCTAGCCGGTTTGGCTCAGTGGATAGAGCATCAGCCTGTGGACTCAAAGGTCCCAGGTTCGACTCTGGTCAAGGGCATGTACCTTGGTTGCGGGCACATCCCCAGTAGGGAGTGTGCAGGAGGCAGCTGATCGAGTTTCTCTCTCATCGATGTTTCTAACTCTCTATCCCTCTCCCTTCCTCTCTGTAAAGAATCAATAAAATAATCCTTTTCATGCTGATAGCTCTCGCAGACATGGTGAATGTTCCTAAAACCCGCCGAACTTTCTGTAAGAAATGTGGCAAGCATCAACCCCACAAAGTAACACAATACAAGAAAGGCAAGGATTCTCTATATGCACAGGGAAAGCGGTGTTATGACAGGAAGCAAAGTGGCTATGGTGGGCAGACAAAGCCGATTTTCCGAAAAAAGGCTAAAACTACCAAGAAGATTGTGCTGAGGCTTGAATGTGTGGAGCCTAACGGCAGATCTAAGAGAATGCTGGCTATTAAGAGATGCAAGCATTTTGAATTAGGAGGAGATAAGAAGAGAAAGGGTCAAGTGATCCAGTTTTAAGCTTCATATTCTGTTTGATTATATGACAATAAAAACATGGTATGTTCAAAAAAAAAAAAGGAATCAATAAAATATATTTAAAAAAAATAAAAATAAACTGGACAGAAAGGGGCCCTGGTCCTGCTAACCCCGGACCTCACATGCACCAACTCAGCCCAGCTTGTGCTGGAGAAGCCAGGCATGGTCCACTGGCAGCACTGACCTCCTCAAAGCCCAAGCTCTGGCCACTCATCGAAGAGACCACATTTGGCCTCCCACTTGCCCTCCTGCAGGTTCCTACTCTCACTTTGTGACTATTCATTACAAACAAAGAAGCTGGAAGGCCCAGAGGGAGAGACTGGGGAGGCTTGGCAGGGAAGGTCTCTGCAGGAATCACAGACGTTACCTTGGCACACACGCTTTGGAACCAGCAAACATGGGACAGAAGAGGTCAGATGGGTCTCGGAGGGAGTCTAGAATGAGCTGAAAGGCGCTCCTTCCATGCATGTGACGGCTCTTCCATCACTGCCAGGCCCTGCGTGGCCCCTGGCCAGCCACCCAGCTCTGAGCTGGGAAGGGCGTCACTCCTCTCTGTGGCCCAACCATATTCCACAATGTGAATGCACTTGCTTCATTAGTCACCCCTCAGCTCACTCGTGTTTCTTCTTCCTTTTGGCTATTTTGTATAAATGCCGCCGAGGACCTTCGTCCACAGGCTTGTGCTCATTTCTCTTGGGCATTGGAAGTGCTGCGAAATGCTGGGTTTTGAGGGATGTATGTTGGCTTCTGCACCTGCTGAGCTTCAGGACCTCCCAGACCTTCTTTATTCCCTCTCTCTCTCTCTCCCCCCCCCTCTCTCTCTCTCTCTCTCTCCCTCTCTCTCTCTCTCTCTCTCTCTCCCCCTCTCTCTCTCCCTTTCTCTCTCCCTCCCTCTCTCTCTCCCTCCCTCTCTCTCTCTCTCTAGAGCACAGCTACCACCTGCAGTTTTCAGCCTCATTTGCACAGTGCAAAGCCGCAGCAGGCACTCAGTTCCACCCTGCACAACATTTCAGAACACAGAGGAGCACAAGTCTCAATTAACCCGAGTTAGGACCGGGACAATGGGTGTTGTTTTATTCCTTAATCCCCTGAGGGCCCCAAGACCGGGCTTGGTTTGAAATGACCTAAGAGGCAGGCACTTGTCCCAGAGGCCAGCCTGCAGCATCGGGGTGACCATGAGCTTTTCATCCCAAAGCACTCTGCTTTCCTTTTATGCATAATCTGTTCCTAACAAGGTACCTGCTCTGGCTAATTCTTTTCTCCTGAAAAATCAATGAGAAAGAGTGGATGTTTTACAAGCCTTGTTTGCAGGCCAAGAAGAAAATGATTTTTCAACAAGCAGGAGAAGAAAAGAAATGGGGGCGCTCCACCTGAACGCTACGCTTTGTAAAACCAGGAGCTCATGTCTGAGAATGCAATGGCTTCTGAAAATGCGTCTTTTCACTCACTGCCTTGCAGAACAGCCCCTCTCCCCACTGAGTCCTGCAAACAAACGCTCTGCTCTGTGGGCATGCCTGCCTAGTGGGGCGGGGGGCGAGGGGGGTGCAGGGGGGGACAGCTGCTCCCATGTGGGTGAGACACTGCTCAGCTATCCAATGTCAGATTTTTTTTAACTAAGTCAAGCAAGTGAGTGAATAAAATCATTGTGTGAATAAAGGCCACTAGTCCTGCGATGTTGCCTATCAGAGCCGAAAGGACAGGCCACCCACACACTGAATCTGCCCAAGAAGCAATTTGGGAGAGCGGCAGGCCACCATGAGTGGTTTTCCAATTTGCCCAACTCCGCCCCCGCCCCCCAACACCACCGCAGCTCTCTGGAAAGTCAGGGTCATCTGGCGCTGCCAGTCCCCCGGAGGTGAGGCAGACCCTCTGGGGATATGCCAGTCTTTGCTCACCTCCGGCATCCCAGGCCCAGGCCCGTCCACTGATGCGTGCTCCACCAGGAAAAGCCCAATAGCAGCCATCGGGACCAGGATGCCTGCCCCACACCGAGCAGGGGACGATGACACTCCTGTCACTCACTCAAGTGGCAGGTCCCCAGGCGCCCACCAGGGACCAGGATGTTGGGGCTCATCAAGTGCCTCCTGACCTTATGGAGTTTGTCATTTGGCAGTTTCTTTAGGCCCACGGCTACAGTATGACTCGATAACCCGTCCACAGGTGATGACAACAGCAGCAGCACCTTCTGTTCATGTTTGTTGAGTATTTGCTGTACGTCA
>PVJC01034074.1:0-19019 GCA_004026665.1 Murina feae
TAGCCTTGATGTTCTGGGGGAAATGACCTTCAGCTAAGGCACTGCCTCCTTCTAATCTTGGATTAGCAAAACAAAGCAGAATCGCTGCCCTGAGGGAAGGGTGGATTGTTAGCTGACACAGTAACCTTGGAACACCTGGGAAAGGGTAGATTGTTAAGATGGGTGGAATCTTTGGAACACCTGGGGAAAGGGAGGTTGGAAGTTTCAGTTCCTCTGAGACCTGGAGGGAGGGAACACATTTGTAATAAGATTAACTCGGGAAGCATATATGAGGAAGGGCTCCCGAGTGTTGCTTTGCTCTGATTTGGAACATTTCCCGGAGACCGCACATGATTAAAACCATGTTTTCTCCACTCCTTCAAAGAGCTTCACTTAGTTTTTCTGGTCTTTCCGCAACAGTACCTGTCGCTGCGACCTCTGGGATGTAGAGTTCCAAAGGAAAAGCACTGGGCCGCCGGGGCAGGACCCAAGGCTCTCCAGGGCGCAGGCACCATTACGCCCAGCGGCCTGGCGGCGGTTGATGTTCCTACACTAGGTGTTCCGCTTGCCTTCCGTGAGGTCCGCTGCTCTGCGTACCCTTTGCGGTGGGCCGGGTACTGACTGCGGGTGAGGCAGGCCCAGGGGTGCAGCTCCTAGGGCGTCCGAGCTGCTGTGGCCCCCGTGGAGTGGGCGTCGCCCAGAGCGGTCCCTCCATCGGTCGTCGAAGTCAGAGCGGCTGGAAGTCGAAGCTGCAGCTGCCGACTTGGGCCCTCAGCCTGGGCCGGGCTCCCTGGGAAATGGTCTCAGTGGAGGGATTGCAGAAAGCTGTCTTGTTTCAGGGTTCGTGACCCTGTGATGGTTTTCCTCTTGTAACCTTTGTTGGTACTGCTGAGAAGGAAAAAGGGCTAATTCAAAGGTAGCCCTGATGATCTGGGGGAAATGACCTTCAGCTGAGGTATTGCCTCCTTCACCAAAACTGGATTAGCAAAACAAAGCAAAAGCACTGCCCTGAGGAAAGGGTGGATTGTTAAGCTGGGTGGAATCTTTGGAACACCTGGGGAAAGGGAGGTTGAGAGTTTCAGTTCCTCTAGGGCCTGGAGGGAGGGAACACATTTGTAATAAGATTAACTCAGGAAGCATATATAAGGAAGGGCTCCTGAGTGTTGCTTTGCTCTGATTTGGAACATTTCCCAGAGACCGCGCGTGATTAAAACCATGTTTTCTCCACTCCTTCAAAGAGCGTCGCTTAGTTTTTGGTCTTTCTGCAACACTGCCACCCCCCAGAGTTATAAACCTTGGCATTGTTTTTCTAGAGTGATTTAACTAAATTATTATTTTTGTTTAAAGTAATTTTGTCCTCTTGTTAAATTTCTTCCTCCCCCCCCCCTTATTTTTAAATGTTCATTTATAGCCAGTGACACTATTCCTTCTGTCTTGTCTTCAGGGAAGGGAAGGTGGATAAGCAATGGTTCCCTTTACATTTAAGGAGCTAATGATAACTCTTCTTCATAAAGGAAGCACAGTTTCCCAAAGGGAGTGGAAAGAGGAATTTGTGTTTAGCTAGTTCTTCAATTGACATTTGAAGAGTTAATATAATTATCGAAAGAAACTTCAAAGCCTTAAGAATTTATTTGAGCCAAAATTTTAAGCACAAGCCTGGAAGCAAGATCTCAGTGGATTGGGGAAAATGCTTTGGAGAGTGGCAGTCTTAGGGCTCTTTTTATATATTTAGAATACATAAGGAGACCATGTAAGGAGGTGGGAGAAAGCAAAGTGGGGAAATCTCTAGGAAGGATTGGGTAAAAAGTGAAATGGAAAGATGCATCCCAGCTAGTGCACCAAGAGGTCACTGGTTCTGTCCCCATTGGGGCACACACCCAGGTTTGCATGCAGGAGGCAGCCTAAGGATGTTTCTCTCTGATCCATGTTTCTCTCTATCCCTCTCCTCTCTCTCAAATCAGTAAAAACAATAAAAAGAAATGGAGTGATGCATACTGCTTTTACTATAGTGGGTACAAGATAGTTAACATTTAACAGTTACAGGAAAGAAAGATGTTATGTGGGCAACAGAGTAACAACAGAGAGTTTCAGTGTTGTACTCTGCTGCTAGTGGGCCCTTTTGAAGAGTCTGGAAGCAAAAATTACTGACCTGCCAAACACAGGTTCTGCTAGATATGCAAGAACAATAGACAGGGCTCCCTTAATGTGAGATTAACCTTTTATGAAGGAAGCTATATTTCTGGGACTATGATCTGCTTAATTAGGAGTTGATATTCAGACTATCCTGTTTAGTTACTTTTGATCACTGGTCTTGTCAGGCCTATGTAGCCCTCTTTTTATTTTCATAATTATTATAGATCAAAATATCAAAATGCAGTTATGTGGAATATTTATCATTTTTCATTAACTGTGAGCTCAGTGTGACTGCCTTTTACTCCGTGAATGCACTTCAGATGGTTCTAATCCCTTAGTTTGATTCATCTTTATTCATAAATCACTGGCTGAACAGTAGCAGGCCCAATGACTGGAAGTATGCTTGCTGCCCACTCCTGGTTTGGTGACCAAGCTGAGGGGCCTTCTAACTTGAGTTTGCCTGGGCTATGCCAGGTTCCCTCTGCAGGGTGCTAAGTGTGGAGTTTGTAACCCGGTCTGGCCTAATGAGGGTGGGAGTGCTGACAGGATGGAGAGATGTCACAGCTTCTTTTTTAAATTTTATTTCAGGTGCCTTCTCCAAGAGGGGCAGCGGGTAAGGAGAAATGGCCATGATGTTGCTGCCAGCCCAGGATTAGGTGAGGAAGGTTCTTGAACACCTTTTGGATTCAGAGATTCAAGAACCCGCTTCATTCATTGTTGAGCTTACCTAGGCAGTAAGCCCACAGAGGGATCAGAGGACCTGGCAGGTGAGGTATTCTGGAAGGCAGGTGTTTTCCTTGTCGCAGGGCCAGTCGCATTGTGAATTCTGCATTTAACAGTTACTTGTTGACTAGGAATTCAATGGGCCCTCAGTCCCCTGCCACTGTCAAACTCAGAGTTTTGTGAGGGACCCAGGGTGTTTTGCTCTATGAAGGGAGAAGATATGGATGAGTCAAATAATTCCTTCACAACACCAGGGATTCACAGAGAAAAGGCATGGCATTTGCCTTTCCAGTCAACTCCAGCAGTATATAGTAAGGGTCCAGGTGATTTTCTAGGAAGATTTGGGAAAGAAGACCTCTGGGTCAGCAGGTATGGTCAGGGATATTCCTTAGTATTGGGCGATTTTGGACTGACAAGCAATACTGGGCTCATTTAGATGATGAAAGGAAAAGAGGTCATGACCGTTAACATGAAAACATTCAAACCTGTAAAGAATTCTTGTGTGTTTATTTGAACCAAATCTTTAAAGGATTTTTGTGAGTTTATTTGAGCCAAACTGTCGACAATTGCTGGGAAGCAGTATCTCAACAGATTGGGATAATACACTACAGAGAATGGTGGTTTCTTCATGTTTTTTTACACTGCAGTCAAAGGAGGGGACCTAGGTGGGTTACATGAAATCCATTGGTGATAGATTAGAAAGGTGAGAGAAAGCAAAGCGGGGAAACCTCTGGGACTGGATAAAAAGTAAAATGATAGACACATACTTAGGTGAGTGCAGGATAGTCAGCAATTAACATGACAACAGTGAAGGAATTTGTGGTATCTGTCCTGGTGCCCAGGCACATTAGGTTGTGCCCCAAGGGGTCTGGAAAAATGAAAGTTGCAAGTTACCCAGACATTTCAAGGATATATTATCATAGATACAAAAAGACAATAGGCTCAGTTAAGGTAAAAATTGATCTCATCAGGGAAAATATTGGCCTAGGACATGACTACCCACCATAACTTTAACTTTTTAATTTATCTTTTAGTTAAAGTTTTAATTTCAGACAATCCTTTGTGGTTACTTTAGATCTTTAAGTTTGCAGGACTGCCATGCAGGCCTTCCCTGAGCTTGTCAGGTTAGCTTGTGTTTTTTTTCTTTTTTTTTTTTCTTGTCCACACTTTTCCTTTTCGGTCATAAATCAACCCAAACGATGCATTGATGACCAACCTTTTGGTTGTATAATGGAGTCCGGAGTCCCACGGTGCTAGGAAGGCTCATTCCTAGGATGACTCAATGTCAGTATTTGTCTTGCTGAATAGTGTGGACCACTGGGGATGGGGTAAGACCATAACCTTAGATGGCATTCAAAGTCAAATTATTATTTAAGTAAGAGGCAGGTAGATGGGAGGCAGTCAGGTCTACATGGTCCTTGTTAAAAAGTATTCTGGATCATTTTAAATTTTTGAGCCACCATGATCCGAGTCTTTTTGCTGTTTGTCAAGTTTTGTTTTTCTGCATCTAGTATAACATTTACATACCAGGAACAAAAGCAACAATATTAAACCAGTAACACTGATTAGGAACAGAAAATGTCTAATATTAGACAAGGAAGGATCAGAGGGGGAACAATATCTACTATGTATTATCCAGAAGTTCCAATATTTCTTCTGAGTAATTTCATCCATTCCTATCTATAATAATCTTCTTCTGTAATAATCTGTAATAATAAAAGCATAATATGCTAATTAGATTGGACAGCCAAATGACCTCCTGGCTATCATCTGGACATCCTTCCAGATGAAGCCATAGTGGCGGAGGCTGAGGCAGAGGTGGTTAGGAGTGATCAGGCAGGCTGGCAGAGGTGGTTAGGGGCAATCAGGCAGGGAGGTAAGCAGTTAGGGATGATCAGGCAAGCAGGCGAGTGATTGGGGTGATCATGCAGACAGGCAGGTGAGCAGTTAGGGGCGATCAGGCAGGCAGGCAGAGGCGGGTAGGGGCAATCAGGCAGGCAGGGAGAGGTGGGTAGGGGCGACCAGGCAGGCAGACAAGCAGTTAGGGGCAATCAGGCAGGCAGGGGTTAGGAGCAATGAGACAGACAGGCGAGTGGTTAGGGGCGATGAAGCAGGCAGGTGTGGGTAGGGGCGATGAGGCAGATAGGCAGATGATTAGGGGCAATCAGGCAGGCAGGCAGGCGAGTGGTTAGGAGGCAGTGGTCCTGAATTGCAAGAGGGTGTAGGCCAGGCTGAGGTGAGTTGTTAGGGGCGATCAGGCAGGCAGGCAGCGGGGTTAGGGGCGAATTTCATGCACTGGGCCTCTAGTATTTAGATAATACTCATTATATATTAGGTCCATATATAATTCTATAAGGCGAATTACTAGGGAGGTGTTCTTTGATGGGTTTTTCCAAGATAGGTCTTTTATAATAGATACTAGAGGCCTGGTGCACAAAAATCATGCAGTGGGTGGGGAGTGTCTCTCAGCCCAGCCTGCACCCTCTCGCAATCTGGCAACCTTCTAGGGCTGTCTGACTGCCAGTTTAGGCCTGGTCCCGTGGGGCGAAATCAGGTCTAAACTGGCAGTCGGACATCCCTCTCGCAATCTGGGACCACTGGCTCCTAACAGCTTGCCTTCCTGCTTGCCTCATCACCCCTAACCCCTCTTCCTGACTGATTGCCCCTAACTGCCTCTGCCTTGGCTCCCTCTGCCATGGCTTCATCCAGAAGGACATCCAGAAGGTCGTTCAGCTGTCCAGTTTAATTAGCATATTATGCTTTTATTATTATAGACTAGAAGCCCAGTGCATAAGTTTGTACATCAGTGGGGGCCCTGGCCTGTGGGATTGGGCCAAAACTAGCTCTCCAATATCCCCTGAGGGGTCCAAGATTGCGAGAGGGCTCAGGCCAGGTTGAAGGACTCCACTGGTGCACAATTGGGGCTGGGGAGGGACACGGGAGGTTGGCCAGCCAGTGAGGGACTGTGGGAGGGCTCCAGGCTATGTCAGGCACATCTTGCTCAGTCCTGATTGGCCAGACCCAGCAACAGGATAACCTGCTGGTCAGAGAGAATGCCCCCTGGTGGTTAGTGCACGTCATATCAACTGGTCGACCAGTTGACTGTCTGCCCCCTGGTAGTCAGTGCACATCATAGTGAGTGGTTGAGCAGCCTTAGCATATCGTTAGCATATTACACTTTAATTGTTTGAATGGATGACCAGACACTTAGCATATTAAGATTTTATTATATAGGACTAGGAGCCCGGTGCACAAAAATTTGTGCACTCAGGAGGTCCCTCAGCCCAGCCTGTGCCCTCTCATAGTCTGGGACCCCTTTGGGGATGTCCACCTGCTGGCGTGACTGGCCAGCCTAGGTGAGGGGCTGATGGCTGTTTGCAGGCAGGCCAAGCCTCCCAGTGGGGACTCTGACCCCATGGGGGTGTGGCCAGCCTGGGTGAGGGGCTGAGGACCGTTTACAGGCTGCCCACAGCCCCTTCAGGTTTTGGGTCCCTACTGGGGTACCTGGCCAGCCTGGATGAGGGGCTGATGGCTGTTTGCAGGCTGGACAAGCCCCCCAGTGGTGTTCCTCACCCCATTGGGGTGTGGCCAGCATGGGTGAGGAGCTGAAGGCCATTTTCAGGCTGTCCACAGTCCCTTCAGGTTTTGGGTTCCTATTGGGGTACCTGGTTAGCCTGGGTGAGGGGCTGATGACTGTTTGCAGGCTGGCCAAGCCCCCCAGTGGCGTCCCTCACCCCTTTGGGGTGTGGCCAGCATGGCTGATGGGCTGATGGCTGTTTTCAGAATTTCAGTCTGCCCACAACTCCCATTGACCCAATGTCCTAGCAAGGTTGGCTGGACAAAGGTTTCTGGGGTTTGTTTATCTTCTATAATTGATGCACTGTTCCTTTAAGCCGGGACCTAGTAACGAAACCTCCTCTCTGCTTCACCTCGTGGCATCTGTAATGAGACATTGTTACCCTTAGTAGTCAGGCCAGGCCTGCTGTTTCCTTCAGCTCCTGAGGATTCTATGATTGATACTTTATTGCAAGTATATTTTGTCTTGAGCCAGGATAAGCGGAGCCGCCACAATCAGTTTCAGTTTCACTCCTGCTGCAATGGAAGCTGCCGTTTACTCAGGTCCGTGAGTGGCAGCCTCCATGTTGGCTGGGTTAATTTGCATACAGTTGCTCTGACTGGCTGGTGGGCGTGGCTTACCCATCCTGAAGAGATGGTTAATTTTAATATTATGCTTTTATTAGTTTAGATAGCCTGAAAAAATGTACCGAAGCTTATATTGATAATAGAAGATCACCAATGTGTGGCCAACAGAACATTAACTTCATTATCATAATTGGTAATCAGAATATCACTAATAGGTGGGAAAGATTAGCAGGTACCTACCCAAGTTAAATTTTTCATTTCTAATAGAGAAAGGATCTAGGGAGATAGATATTGTTTCCACTAGGAAATCATAAGAAGAATAATAGCAATATAAAAAATCATTTTTTATACATCTAATCAGTAACAACTAGGTGATATAAGAACAAGGTTTGAGCAGCATCAATTTGTGAGCATACAGGCCTTTTGATGTCTTGGAATGGCTGTTTTACCTCCTCCATAGTTGGTGGCTTCTTATCCTTAAGATAAAGGCAAGTGTCAGAGACAGGGGCAAATGTCCATTCGCAGGTAGGTATCTGATAATGTAAGGTTCCTTTAACACTGTTGGAGAGAGTTTTTAATTAATGTTATTTCCCAGTGGACAAAAAATTTCTAGGTTGTCATGGTCTTTGAATTTTTGTCTCCTAAGAGTACTGTGAAATGAATATTATTTATTTATTAGTTCCTATAATGCAGAATGTCTGCTTTTTAGTTTTTCCTTATATTTGGGAAACAAAAGATTTAAAAATCAACAATATTTTAAAGAGTCATAAGAATAATTATTCTCAATACATTTAGCCCCATAACTATTTGTTTATCGTGATTATTTACCAGTATTTTTTGAATTCAGTTTTTCCTTGAAGTCCTATAAATCTTCATCCATTTCAAAGATATGACCTGCTTAGAAGCCTGCAATTTAGAGTAGGTCAGAGTCATTTTTCTGTACTTTCCTAAAGATATAATATACCTGCAAATGCATCAAAGCAAAGCAATGACTATTCATGAATGACAAAACTTAAAGTGGCATGGTTATAGATTTGACTCTAATGCAACTGATAAAAAAAAACACTTTGCTTTTCTATAAGATATAACATTCCAAGACAACAATTTTGTGGTAAATAATCCTAACTAATAAAAGCGTAATATTAAAATTAACCATTTCTTCAGGACACCTAAGCCACGCCCACCAGCCAGTCAGAGCGACTGTATGCAAATTAACCCAGCCAACATGGAGGCTGGCACTCAGGGACCTGAGTAAACAGGCAGCGTCCTTGCAGCAGGAGTGAAACTGTTTGCGAGCCGCCTTGGCTTCTCTCCGCTCCAGGGAACATCATATTTGCAACAAATGTTTCAATCCTAGGAGCTGAAGCAAACAGCAGATGGGGCCTGACTTCTAATTAAAAATTGTTTCATTATAGGAGCCAGAGCTGAAGCAGAGAGGAGGTTTGGTTACTAGGCCCTGGCTTAAAGAACAGTGTATCAATTATAGAAGATAAACAAACCCCAGAAACCTGTGTCCAGCCAGCCTTGCTAGGACATTGGGTCAATGGGAGCTGTGGGCAGACTGAAATTCTGAAAACAGCCATCAGCCCATCACCCATGCTGGCCACACCCCAATGGGGTGAGGGACGCCACTGGGGGTCTTGGCCAGCCTTCAAACAGCCATCAGCCCCTCACCCAGGCTGACCAGGCACACCAGCAGGTGGACATCCCCAGAGGGGTCCCAGACTGTGAGAGGGCACAGGTCGGGCTGATGGACCTCCCGAGTGCACAAATTTTTATGCACCAGGCCCCTAGTAATTACTATAAAATGACAGAGAATAATATAAAATTTGTATATTTTTAGATCCAACATATTAATTTCAGCATATGAAGAACAAATAATATGTAAGATTTTAAAATGTGGCACATGACTTATTGCAAGTGGTGTATTGAGCATTTGAAATAATTAATAAACTCCCAATATGTGAAATGCAAATACCCAGAATATCACTGGCAGACAGAGAATCATCACTCTTGGCTTGCCTGGTATCCCTGACAGGATACATGCTAACCCTAAAAGTTTCCTGTTTGAACTTGGCTCTGAATCTTTGCAAGTTCCTTTCTGAAATTTCTATAACATTCATTTTAACAAAATATATATTTACAAATAAAACATAGCTATTATTAATTTTTATTTGACAAAGCTTCCCACTTAATTTTAAATATATTAAATTGGCCTAATTTATTTTAAAAATATCTCTTTTAAGAAGAGAGAATAAATCCTTGAGTCATTTCAGGGCCCATTGGAATGACTCAAAATCATCTCTCTGTAAAAGTATTAAAATTTAAAATTTGAAAGATTGTCAAATATACTTAACCAAAAAATTATATCATCAACTCTTTCTAAATCTAGGAAAAACATATATTTCATGGTAATAACTGTAAAAGACATTAATCAAACTTAATCCGGTTTTTAATATAAAAAATGTTGTCCAGACCACAGAATTCTACTTAATTTATATGAGTATTTAATTTTTTAAAAATCAGGCCAATAAAATATTATATCCTAGTAATGCCATCTGAAGCTGAAAATTTACCACATGTAATACACAAACACATAAATACCATACACATAAAGACCACAACATAATTTGATAATTCGAACTACTAATTTTTGCAGAGAAAATGCAAGAATTTTCTCAAAAATGAATTTCCATACTTCATGCATTCTGTTATCACAGCCCATATAATTTCTTCCAACTTAATTTGAACTCTTACAAGCCTCGATTTCCAATAACACCCAAAATAAAATAAGTGACCAGCATTCCTTAGATCTTAGATTGATATTTATAATCACATTAAAAAATTTCTTTGTTGTTTAAAGTAGTACATATAGTATTACATATCTCCTTTTCCCCCCATTGACCTCTCTCTGGCCACCCCCATCCCCCAGCACATGCCTTCACCCCTGCCTAGTGTTTGTGTCCACTGGTTATGTTTATATGCAAGCATACAAGCCCTTTGATTGATCTCTTATTCTCCCCCTCCTCCACCTTCCCTCTGAAGTTTTGACAGTCTGTTCCATGCTTCTCTGTCTCTGGATCTATTTTTGTTCATCAGTTTATGTTGTTCTTTATATTCTACAAATGAGTGAGATCATGTGATATTTATCTTTCTGGCTTATTTCACTTAGCATAATGCACTCCAGGTTCCATCCATGCTGTTGCAAATGGTAAGAGTTTTCTTTTTTACAGCAATGTCATAGTATTCTATCGTGTAGATGTATCACAGTTTTTAATCCACTCATCTGCTGATGGGCACTTAGGCTGTTTCCAAATCTTAGCTATGGTAAATTGTGCTGCTATGAACAGAGGGGTGCATTATGGACAGTTTTACTTCTTCTTTTCCAATTTGGATGCCTTTTCTTTCTTCTTCTTGTCTGATCACAATGGCTAGTAATTCCAGTACTATGCTGAACAGGAGTGGTGAAAGGGGGAATCCCTGTCTTGTTCCTGTTCTTAGGGGAAATGATTTTAGTTTATGTCCATTGAGTATGATGTTGGCTGTGGCTTTTATTATGTTGAGGAATGATCCTTTTATTCCCACCTTGCTGAGAGTTTTTATCAAGAAAGGGTGTTGGATTTTGTCAACGCTTTTTCTGCATCAATTGATATGACTATGTGATTTTTATCTCTCAACTTGTTTATGTGATGTATCATGTTTATTGATTTGTGGATATTGTACCATCCTTGCATCCTGGGGATAAATCCTACTTGGTCATGGTGTATGATCTTTCTGATGTATTGCTGGATCTGATTTGCTCGAATTTTGTTGAGTACTTTGGCATCTATATTCATGTGGGATATTGGTCTATAATTTTCTTTCATTGTGTTGTCTTTATTTGGCTTTGGTATTAGGGTGATGCTGGCTTCATAGAATGAGCTGGGAAGAGTTCCTTCTTCTTGAATTTTTTGGAATAGTCTGAGGAGGATAGGTTTTAGTTCTTCCTTGAATGTTCGATAAAACTACCCTGTGAAGCCGTCTGGCCCTGGGCTTTTGTTTGCTGGGAGCTTTTTGATGACTGCTTCAATTTCTTCCATAGTTATTGGCCTATTGATATTTTTAGAATCTTCCTGATTGAGTTTTGGAAGATTGTATTTTTCTAGGAATATGTCCATTTCCTCCAGGTTGTCTAGTTTGTTGGAGTAGTGTTGTTCATAGTATTTTTTAACAATTCTTTGAATTTCTGAAGGGTCTGTTGTTATTTCTCCTTTCTCATTTCTGATTTTGTTTATTTGTGTCCTCTCTCTTTGCTCTTTGGTGAGCCTGGCTAGCGGTTCATCAATCTTGTTTATCCTTTCAAAGAACCAGCTCTTGGTTTCATTGATTTCTGTATTGTCTTTTTGGTCTCTATGTCATTTATTTGTGCTCTGGTCTTTATTATCTCCTTCCTTCTGCTCACTCTGGTCCTTCTTTGTTGCTCTCTTTCTAATTCTTTGAGTTGTAGAGTTAGATGATTTACTAACATTTTTTCTTGTTTTTTTGAGGTAGGCCTGTAGAGCTATAAACTTCCCTCTCAGGACTGCTTTCATTGTGTCCCATAGATTTTGGATTGTTGTGTTTTTGTTGTCATTAGTTTCCAGAGTGTTTTTAATTTCTTCTTTGATCTCATTGGTAACCCAATCATTATTTAGTAGCATGCTATTCAGCTTCCAAGTGTTTGAGTTTTTTGGATTATTTTTGTTGTAGTTTATTTCTAATATTGTGCTATTGTGATCTGAGAAGATGCTTGGTATAATTTCAATCTTGAATTTATGGATACTTTGCTTGTGACCTAATATGTGGTCTATTTTTGAAAATTTCCCATGAGCACTTGAGAAGAATGTATATTCTGTGGCTTTGAGGTGAAATGTTCTGAAGATGTCAATTAAGTCCATCTGATCTAGTGAGTCATTTAGGATTGCTGTTTCTTTGCTGATTTTTTGTCCAGAGGATTTATCCATTAATGTCAGTGGTGTGTTTAAGTCTTCTAGTATGATTGTATTATTGTCGATCTGTCCCTTGATATCTTCCAGGAGTTTTTTTTTACGTATTTGGGTGCTCCTGCATTGGGTGCATATATGTTTATCAGGATTATATCCTCTTGTTGTATTGATCCTTTAAGTATTATGAAGTGGCCTTCCTTATCTCTTGTTATGGCCTTCACTTTGAAGTCTATTTTGTCAGATATAAGTATTGCTACCCCAGATTTTTTTTCCTTTCCATTTGCCTGAAAGATATTTTTTCATCCCTTCACTCTCAGTCTGTGTGAGTCTCTTGTTCTGAGGTAGGTCTCTTGTAGACAGCATATATATGGGTCATGTCTTTTTATCCATTCAGCCACTCGATGTCTTTTGATTGGAGCATTTAGTCCATTTACGTTTAAAGTTATTACTGAAAGGTACTTGTTTGAAGTCATTTCTATTTTTGTGCTTGTGATCTTTCTTATCTTTTTATTTCTTCTTTGTACAGCATTCCCTTTAGCATTTCTTGCATTGCTGGCTTGGTAGTGATAAACTCCTTTAGCCTTTTTTTGTCTGTGCAGATCCTGATTTCCTCTTCAATTTTGATTGATAGTCTTGCTGGATAGAGTATTCTTGGATTCAGTCCTTTGCTTTGTAATGCTTTATGTACCTCTTTCCAGTCCCTTCTAGCTTGATGTGTTTCTGTTGAGAAATCATTTGATAATCTGATGGGGGATCCTTTGTATGTAACTCTCCATCTCTCTCTTGCAGCCTTTAAAATTCTTTCTTTGTCGTGTACATTTGCCAATGTTATTATGATATGTCTTGGTGTGGGTCTTTTGGGACTCCTCTTGCTTGGGACTCTCTGTACTTGTGTAACTTTTTTCTTCCCCATATCTGGGAAGTTTTCTGTCATTATTTCTTCAAATAGATTTTCTAATCCTTGCTGCTCCTCTTGTCCTTTTTGCAGCCTTATTATGTGTATGTTACTTCGTTTCATGTTGTCTCAAAGCTCCCTTAGACTCTCCTCCTGCTTTTTAATTTTTTCCTCCAGTTTCTGTTCAGATTTAGCTTGTTTCTCTACCTTATCTTCTAACTCACTAATTCGGTCCTCTGCTTCTTCTAGTCCACTGTTGAAAGCTTCCATGGTGTTGTGTTTTTGATTGTAGCTATATCATTTTTCATTTCTTCTTGATTCTTGCATAGGTTGTTGATTTTCTCATCTGTCCGGTGAATGAATTGTACAACCATTACTCTGAATTCTTTTTCTGTCATGTTGCATGCTTCAATTTCACCAATTTCCTTTCTTGGTGGCTCCTCATTTTCTTTCCTCTGGGGATTGTGTCGTCTTCCCATTCTGACTTTCTCCAGAAGATTCAAACTTTGAGTTGTGTGGGCATGGGCCGTTCGCAGTGGGAGCTTCTCACCACTTTAGTATTGTTGAAGAGCTCCAGTACTAAAATGTTTGGTTGTCGTAGGTTGTTGGGAACCAGGTTCACTCAGAGTCACTGTTGCAAGTGCTCAATGTGGCCTTGTGTGCTCACTTAGAATTAGGGACCCCACCTGCTTCACAATGAAACAGAGATCCCCCTGGAGTGTGTTGAAAATCAGAGTCCTCTAGCATGTGCCAGGAATCAGAGTTCCTCAAGAGTCCAGTATTGGCGTCTCTGTTGCTTCGCGCAGCCTCACATTGAGAATCAGAGTCCCTTTGTGTGCAAGCACCAAGAATTGGAGTCACTGGCTCTCAGTGTGAATGCAGTGGGAGTCAGAGATCCTAGGCGCAGGTGTTAAGAAACAGAGTCAAATCACTGGTGCTTAATGCTGTCTCCTGCCTGCACACTCAGGGTCCTGGAACCCTTGCTGTGGGGAACAAGTTCCTAGAGTTCAGAGTTCCTAGGCACTGATGCCTGCGGCGTTTGCACATTCCTAGGTACAGATTCCTGCAGCCGCTTGCCGCGGAAACAGGTCCTCAGCCTGCGAGTTTCTAGGCACAGATTCCAGCCGCCCCTGTGGCGGGGAACAGGTTCCCAGCCTTTGTGCGTTTCTAGGCACAGATTCCTGCCCCGTGGCATGGGGAACAGTTTCTCAGATTTACTAAGTTCCCAGGCTCAAGTTCAGAGCAAGGGGTGTGTCTATAAGGTCCTTTCAAACTGCCCATGAGCCTGTGGGGAGGGGGCTGTGCTCTGCTTACTTTCGTGCTGCCCTCGAGCCTGTGGGGAGGGTGATGTGTTCTGTTACTCACAGAGATCCGCTGCTGGGATTACTGGATTCTTGGTGTCTGTGGGTCCGTAGCTCTGTCCCCAGTGGTTTCAGGGTCCTGGTTTACCTCTGAGACCAGATTGGGTGGCGTTGTGGCCAGGATTCTAGATGCAAGCAGCTTTGTTTCTCAGGATGACGTGGTCTCAGTGCCTGCGCTGGCTGCCCCAAGTGCCGCCCGGAGAGCGGAATTCTGCCTTCTAAGACTGCCTGGTTTGGCAGCCCTTCAGGGGAGCTGCAGAATGTAACTGCCCCTAACTTATGCACACACATACCGCACACGTCCACACACTCCTCTATCGCTCCCTGGCTCTCTCACACTCTCTTCCTCCATATCTTCCTGCTGGTCACCATCTTTTCAAGCCCATTTTTAATTTTTTGAGGAAACGCCATACTGTTTTCCACAGTGGCTGCACAATTCTGCATTCCCACCAGCAGTATAAGAGGGTTCCTTTTTCTCCACATCCTCGCCAGCACTTGTTGTCTGTTGATTTTTTGATGATAGCCATTATGACAGGTATGAAATGGTATTTCCTTGTTGTTTTGATTTGCATCTTTCAGATGATTAGTGACTTTGAGCATGTTTTCATATGTCTCTTGGCTTTCTGAATGTTCACTTTAGAAAAGTGTTTATTTAGGTCCTTTGCCCATTTTTTTTTTTGATTGGATTGTTTATCTCCCTTTTGTTAAGATGTATGAGTTTCCTCTAAATTTTGAAGAGTAGCCCCTTATCGGTTATCACATTAGAAAAGATGTCCACTCATGCAGTGGGCTTTCTTGTTGTTTTGTTGATGGTTTCTTTTGCTGTGCAGAAGCTTTTTATTTTGAAGTAGTCCCATTTGTTTATTTTCTTCTTAGATTCCATTGCCCCAGGAGCTGTATCAGTAAATATACTGCTATGGCATATGTCTAATATTTTGCTGCCTGTGGATTCTTCTAAAATTTTATGGTTTCCATCTTACGCTTAAGTCCTTTATACATTTTGAGTTTATTTCTGTGTATGGTGTAAGTTGGTGGTCTAGTTTCTGTCCAATTTTTCCAGCACCATTCATTGAAGAGACTGTCTTGACTGTATTGTATGCTCTTGCCTCCTTTGTCAAATATTAATTGAGCACTAGGGGCCCGGTACACGAAATTCATGTATGGGGGCGGGGGTGGGGTGGGGGTGGGGAAGGTCCCTCAGCATGATCTGCACCCTCTCCAATATGGAGTTCTTGGGGACTCTCACAATCCAGGACCTCTGGTTCTTAACCGCTAACCTGCCTGCCTGCTCTAACCACTCTGCCTGCCTGCCTGCCTGCCTGATCCCCCTAACTGCCTTCCCCTGCTGGCCTGGTCACCCCTATTGACTTACTTTTTTAATCTTATCACCTTCACGCACAATTGTATTTGACTTCCTTATTGGCTTCTTCCTCTCACAATTTTTCTCCTTTATGTAACATTTTTCCTACTGACTCATCATTTATAAACTTTTCTTTCCTCCTTATTTCCTTCTTCTGTTCCATCATCATTCTTCCCATTTTTCTACTACCCTCCTTCCCTTCCCACATTCCTTCTTTCCTTTATCTTTACCCCTGCCCACCCTCCCCTTTTCCTTCCTTCCCACCTTAATTTTTTTCTTCACTTCCTCCCTCTGACCTGCTTTGCTCCCTCCTCCATTCCTTCCTTCTTCCCATTCTCCTTTTAAGCTCTACCAGCTCCCCCTTTATAACTTTTCTTCCCTCCCTCTTTTTCTCTCATCCTACCTTTGCCATACATTCTTCTCTACTTACTTCCACTGTTTTAATACCTATCTATCTACCTGCCTAATTATCCACTATTATTTATCTTTTTTTCTTTTCTGATTTCTGCTTTTAAAATCTGTCTCCAGTAAACAATTATACTTGGTTTTCATTATAGGCCCTACAGTTCACTCATACATCCTCTTTTTTTAACTCTGCTGTCCACTGACTCCTTTATAAAGTTCTTCCCTCCATCCTGTTCCACTCCTCCCCCACCTGGTTACTTCCCCCCAAATTTTCCCTGGCTGCTGCTCCCTCTCCCTGTCCCCTGCCCATCTCTCCCTCTCCTGGCTCCCCTGGGTTCAACCCAGCTCTGAAGGTAGACAGGGGCCTCTCACAGGAGACCCCTGGCCCTGTGGCAGAGAAAATGGAGCCAGCCAGAGAGTGGGCCCAGAAGGTAGTATGTGTGTGACAGAGGGAGCAGCCCTCCTTCCCTCATTAAAGCTTCCATGGAGAGGGGGCATTAACACCCAGCTCAGGGCTCAGCCCGCTGGTGGCAGCTTCCCGTGCAGCCCTGGAACTGCAGCTGCAAAGCAGAAGCACCTCCACTTGTGGACTATCTACCCCTCTATTCAGGGACTCACCAATAGCACAGCTTCTGTCACACAGCTTCTGTAGCCTGGATCGCAGACACACATGGAAGCTTATTGATCTATTTCCAGGCTTCAGCCTCGGGCTGGGGCTGGGTTGCTCCCCCCGCCCCTGCAGCTGCCTTGCCGCCTGCCTGGAACCCATGGCCGGGGCACAGGCACACACGGAGGCCGGCAATCAGATCTGCCTGGAATCCACGTGGCCACAGGCTGGCTGGCTCCTCCTCCCCTCCACCCACCCCGCAGTTGTGGCCATGGGCCAGGTTGCTCCTCCCTTCCCAGCTCCCTGAGGCAGAGGTCTTCCATCTGCCTTGCTGGACCCCAGTGCCACGTGTGGCTTCTCCGGGGCTGTGGCCTCCGCCATCTTGGCTGGGCTAATTTGCATACAGTCACTCTGACTGGCTGGTGAGCATGGCTTAGGCATCCCGAAGGGATGGTTAATTTCAATATTACACTTTTATTAGTTTAGATAATGGCTTGAGTTGATTTCTGGTTTCTCTGTTCTGTTCCATTGGTCTGTATGTCTGTTCTTGTACCAGGCAGTTTTGAGAACAGTGGCTTTGTAATATAGCTTGATAGCTGGTATTGTGATCCCTTCAACATTGTTCTTTTTTCTCAAGATTGCTGCAGCTATTCTTTTTTTTTAATTTTTTTATTCCATATGAATTTTTGGAGAGTTTGTTCTAGATCTGTGAAATATGCCATTGGTATTTTAATGGGGATTGCATTAAATCTGTAGATTTCTTTGGGTAGAATGGACATTTTAATGATGTCGATTCTACCAATCCATTCTTTCATTTGTTTATGTCTTCTTCTATCTCTTTTTTCAATGTTTCATAGTTTTCCGAATACAGGTCATTTACCTCCTTAGTTAAGTTTATTTTTAGGTATCTTATTTTTTTTGGTGCAATGGTAAATGGAATTTTTTGTTTGTTTCTCTTTCTGTGAATTCATTATTCTATATAATAAAAGCCTAATTATGCTAAGTGTCCAGTTGTCCAGTGACCAGTCGGTTGTTCAACCAATCAAAGCTAATATGCTAATGATATACTAAGGATGCTCAACTGCTCACTAAGATGTGCACTGAACATTAAGGGGCAGACAGTCAACCGGTCGATCAGTCAACCAGTCACTATAGTTTGCACTGACCACTGGGGGCAGATGCTCTGACCGATAGGTTAGCTTGATGCTGGGGTCCATCTGATTGGGACTGAGCGAGATGGGCTGGACACACCCTGCATCCCTCCTACAGTCCCTCTCTGGCCTGATCGTGCACTGGTGGAGTTCTTCAGCCTTGCCTGTGCCCTCTCAAAATCCTGGACCTCTAGGGAGATGTTGGAGAGCTGGTTTCAGCCTAATCATGAAGGCCACTCCTCTTGGGAGGGTGCCAGACGTAGGGCTCACAGCTGGTGAGTCTCTCTTGATCGGGATTGAATGGGCATGAGCCTGCAGCAGGCAAAGTGGGGTTGGGATGAGCAGGAGCAGCAGGTAGGAGCTGCAGGCAGCATTGGACTGTGGATTTTGGCCCAATCCCTGCAGGCCATCCAGAGGGGCCCTACCAGTGCACGAATTTGTGCACCAGGCCTCTAGTTAGTATATGAAAAAGCTATAGATTTCTGGGTGTTAATTTTGTATCTTGCTACATTGCCGAATTCATTTATTAAATCTAGTAGTTTTTTAAAAAATATATTTTATTGATTTTTTACAGAGAGGAAGGAAGAGGGATAGAGAATTAGAAACATCAATAAGAGAGAAACATCAATCAGCTGCCTCCTGCACACCTCCTACTGGGGATGTGCCCGCAACCAAGGTACATGCCTTTGACCAGAATCGAACCTGGGATCTTTCAGTCCACAGGCCGACGTTCTATCACTAAGCCAAACTGGTTAGTGCTCTAGTAGTTTTTTGATGGAGTTTTTAGGGTTTTCTATGTACAATATGATGTCTTCTGTGAATAATGACAATTTTACTTCTTTTCCAATTTGGGTGCCTTTTATTTCTTCTAGTACTATGTCGAATGGGGGTGGTGAAAGTGGGCATCCCTGCCTTGTTCCTGTTCTTAGGGAAAATGTTTTTGCCCATTGAGTATGAAGTTGGCTATAGGCTTGTCATATAAGGCTTTTATTATGTTAAGTATGATCCTGCTATTCCCACTTTGCTGATAATTTTGATCAAGAAAGGGTGTTGGATTTTGTCAAATGCATTTTCTGCATCAATTGATATGCTTATGTGATTTTTATTTCTCAATTTGTTTATTGATTTGCAGATATCGTACCATCCTTGCATCCCCGGAATAAATCCCACTTGGTCATGGTGTATGATCTTTTATAATCACATTTTAAAAACACTTTCATTTTCAAGAAACACACCTTCAAACACCATACATTCTATCAAAAGCTTAAATCCATATTACAGACTTTAGGTAAAAGACA
>PVJC01034075.1:0-19022 GCA_004026665.1 Murina feae
GCTGGGTTTGTTTTGCTTCTTCATATTTCACATCCTTGACTTGCTTCTTGCGATCCTCTCATCTGCTGTTGGATCTCTGTATATTGTTCTTTATTTCAGTCAGTGTATGCTTGATTTCTAGCTGGTTCTTTTTCATATGCTCGAGGTTCTCACTAAATTTATCAGCAGTCTCTAGAAACTTCTTGAAAAACCTGATAACTGTAGTTTTGAACTCTATATCCAGTCGTTTGCGTTCCTCCATTTCTGTCTTTTGTGACCTGTCTCTTAGTCTCCGCATTT
Source organism: Murina feae (assembly GCA_004026665.1). Lineage (NCBI taxonomy): Eukaryota > Metazoa > Chordata > Mammalia > Chiroptera > Vespertilionidae > Murina > Murina feae. The sequence continues at coordinate 280 of PVJC01034075.1, forward strand.
TGGCTTTCTGTGCTAGGTGTCCTATAGGGCCCAGTGATTCAGCCTCCCCAATCACCTGGGGTGGACACTCCTGTTGTACGCCTTTGAAATCTAGGTGCACAGCCTTGTGTAGTTATCACTGGGAGGTATCACTGGGGGGAAATGACCTGCAGGCCTTTCTCCTCATTGTTTGGAGTTTGGATCGATATGAGTTCTGCCTCAGCTGCAGACCCTTAGGTAATGTTGCAGGCAGGCAGGCGGGGTTGTAGGTGGGGTGGGCAGGGTTGTAGGTGGGATGGGGCGGGGTCTCAGAGTCACCGGGGGTGGAGCGATTCACAAAGGTGTTTCTACTGCGTTTGGTGTCTCCAAGCTGTAGGGTCTACGCACGATTCTCAGTCCCCAATTCTCCAGGTCAGTGATCAGTGCGAATAGCAGTGCTAGAGCGCCACTGGTCTTCCGCCGCCCCGTTGCCCTACAGTCCGCGTTGCATTCAGTGCATCTGGGGAGTTTATAATCTTCTAAGCCGTGGACCGGATCGCCGCTGCCACCCTTTCACCCGAACCGCTGCGCACAGCTTGGGAGGGGCGGGGCCTCGGGGAGTCTGCAGAGCGGGGCGGAGCAAATAGCTATGGCGCTTCTCAGCCCTGCGCTGAGAGACACCAGGTCTCTGTGTCCCACGGTAATTGCTGCAAGCAACGCTGCGAGAAACCCGCTTTGGATTTCCTCCCGGTGCCAGTCAGTCCCCCTTCTCTGGGTGTCTGGGTCCTCAGAAACTCACCTGGAACTGGAGTTCAGAGCCGCTGGGGACTTGTGGCTCTCTCCGTTTTGGAAAAGAACCGCGTCCTCCGGCGCCAACTCCCTCCCCGAGCCCCATGCGCGCGCCTCCGTACCTTTGTCTTTGTACTTTGCTTCCGCCGCTCCTCCGAGTCTCAGAATCTTTTCTAGTTGTAGGATTTTCACTCAACCAGCCTTCCTGTGGGTGTGAGTGGTGTTTGTGTTTCCTTTTCTTGGTTATTCCGAAATAGTTTTTCACAGCTGCATTTATGGTGTTTACCTTATACCGCCATCTTGCTGTCACCGCTAACATCAGTTCTTGATAAATAAACTGTAGGCTATGGAATTGTCTTCTGAAAAAATATAGTGATATATTTTTTACAGGCTCTCTGCCCCCAACCATTTTTCTTACATTATGGATGTGCTTGGAAAGCATTATGCTAAGTGAAATAAGCCAGTCAGAGGAAGTCATGATTTTATTCATATGTGGAATCTAACAAACAAAATACACTAACAAACAAAATAGAAACATTCATAAATAGAGAACACACTGACAGCTGTTGAGAGGAGTGGGCTGGTGGACACTGGGTGAAAAAAGGGAAGGGATTAAAAAAAAAATTCAGCCCTAGCCAGTTTGGCTCACTGAATAAATGTAGGCCTGGGGACTGAAGAGTCCCAGGTTCGATCCCAGTCAAGGGCATGTACCTTGGTTGCAGGCATATTCCCAGTAGGAGGTGTGCAGGAGGCAGCTGATCAATGCTTCTCTCTCATCGATGTTTCTAACTCTCTATCCCTCTCCCTTCCTCTCTGTAAAAATCAATAAAATACATTTAAAAAGAAAAAAAAATTTATAGGCACAAACAACAGTATGGTGATTATAAGAGTAAAAGGGGGGTAGGAAGAGGAAGAAGAGGATGTAGGGGGATAATTGATGATGGAAGAAGACTTGACTTGGGGGTGTTGATGAACATATGATGTAATATACAGATGACGTATTACAGAATTATACACCTGAAACCCGTATGATTTTATTGACTGTTGTCACTCCGATAAATTCAATAACAAGGGGGAAATCATTTGTATTTCCTCAGTGAGGACAAGCTCCAGAAGTGTGCATAACTGTGGAATAGATGAGTCTGGTTATTTCATCAGAGATGCATTGTATATTTACAATGTTTTTTCCCAGCCCGTTTGGGATTTTGTACTTACAAGGAGGCTGTTTATTGATTTAGCAATGCAGCTGAGGGCAAAGTGAGGCTTTTAATCTTAGCAGCACAAGTATGCCTGTGGTTGAAGTTGCATCAGCTGAATTAGTACACCTGCAAAAGGCACATACTGTTTTTGCACAAGCTGTCGTAGAATTGTCGGCAGCTATTAATTTTTTGAAAAGGTAATAGATACCCCTGGAGAAACCAAGAGAAAGTGGCAGTGTAAGTGGCAGGTCATTCCTCATGTGGTGACAGAACGTAAGCTTTTGTAAGTTTCTTTCTGACTGTCATCAGTCACAGTCTTGGGTTCATTATCTCAGCTTTGACACTGAGATTCTTAATCTGCAAACCCAACTTCTTCCCACCATTTTTCTGCCTGAAAACAAAAGTCCCATTAGTCAAGACTGTTTTTCTTAATGTTTCTATAACAAATGAACAAGCTAATGGGTCAGCTACTATACTGATAGAAATCCATCTATCTTTCCATCTGCCAGTGTATTCATCCATTCATCTATCCACCCTCCTACCCACCCACTCATTTGTTGCTTGATTCATTCAACAACAGACTTCTCAGTCTCATGCTTGGTTCTCAAGACACCAGTTGTGAATAACAAGCATTTATTTCCTACCCTTATGAAGTTTACATTCTAACATGGAAGGTGAATTTTAAATAAGGAATTAGATATTTGAAGGAAGCTGCTAAAGAGACTGGCAAAGACGCTATTGTGAGCAGAATTCCAAGTGATGTCCAGGGCTCCTCACCGTGGTATAATTCTCTCTGTGTTTTGTGTGGGCAGAACCTATGGATGTAAAAAGATACCACTCTTTGCTTATGTTAGACTAGGGGCCCGGTGCACAAAAATTTTTACACTTGGGGGGTCCTGCAGCCCGGCCTGTGCCCTCTCGCAGTCTGGGAACCCTTGAGGGATGTCCACCTGCCGGGTTAGGCCCGCTCCCTGGGCAATCAGGCATAAGCTGGAAGTCAGACATCACTCTGGCAGCCCAGAAGCCCTCGGGGATATCAACTTGCCAACAGGAAGCAGGCCTAAGCTGCAGTCAGATATCCTTAGTGCTGCTGAGGAGGCAGGAGAGGCTCCAACCACCACTGCTGTACTGGGAGCCATCATCTTGGCTTGTGGCTGAGCAGTGCTCCCCCTGTGGGAGTACACTAATCACCAGGGACAGCTTCCGAATTGAGCATCTGCCCCCTGGTGTTCAGTGTGTATCATAGTGACCAGTCATTTCCAGTGGTTCTGCTGATAGAGTAAATTTTCATATTACCCTTTTATTATATAGGAGAGAGACCTGGTGCGTGGGTGAGGGCCAGCTGGTTTGCATTGAAGGGTGTCCCAGATCAGGGTGGGGGTCCTGCTGGGGTTCCTGGCCAGCCTGGGTGAGGGGCTAAGGGCCATTTTCAGACTGGCCACATGCCCTTCAGGGTAGGGGTTCCTGCTGGGGTGCATGGCCAGCCTGGGTGAAGGGCTGAGCGCCATTTTCAGGCTGACCACATCCCCTTTAGGGAGAGGGGTCCTGAGGGGCTGATGGCTGTTTTCAGGCTGGCCAAGCCCCCCAGCAGGGACTCTCACTCCATGAGGGTGTGGCCATCCTGGGTGAGGGGCTGATAGCTGTTTGCAGGCTGGCCACAGCCTCCAGCAACCCAAGCTCCCAGTGAGGTTGGCTAGAAGCAGGTATCTGGGGTTTATTTGCCTTCTATAATTGAAACTTTGTTGCCTTGAGCGAAGGCCACAGCCTGTCTAGGCAGGCAGTTTCCTCCATTGCCAGGGCAACAAAGCCTCCTGTTTGCCAGCTGCCATCTTGGTTGGGTTAATTTGCATATAGTCACTTTGATTGGCTGGTAGGTGTGGCTTGGGATGTAGCTGAGTGACACAATTAGCATATTACTCTTTTTATTAGATTAGATTATAGGGCAAGTGGGATATTGTCCCAGTGAGCCTAATCTAATTACATGAGCTCTTTGAAACCACAGCATTTTCTCCAGGTGGAGAGCGGAAGAGGAAGTCAGAGAGATTTCAGTCCTGGGAGGATTCGGTGCTCCATAACTGGCTTAAAGATGGAGGTGGCCATGTGATGAAGGATGTTAGTGGTCTCTAGGAGCTAACAGCAGTCCCTGGCTGGTAGTTAGCAAGGATAAATAGAGAACTCTTTTCTTCCTCTCTGAAATCAATAAAAATATATTAAAGAAAAAGTTAGGGTTCTACTCTATAATTTATTTATACTGATTTGCAGAACATATTGAACAAGCTATCAGAGTAAGGGCCTCAATTTAACCTCAAAAGAAAAGATTAACAAAGAATTCTACCAAATTATTTAATAAGCCCTGGACATTTTCTCTTCAATGGAAACTCCAGATTTGGAAGTTGTTTTGACCCTTGCTTCATGATTCCAGAAGGTTAAAGGAGTAAAGAATCAGAGTATTTCAGGAGTGCAAACGTTTCTACAAACTAGGCATCTGAAAATGGACCTGTTGATTGGTTCTGTTTCCCAGGATGCTCTACTGCTTTAACACACTAATGGAAAGATGACATGCAGTTTGCATCTCTATGAAAATTCTGAGTGATATAGTTTCGCAGAAAGTCATGCAGAGGCCCTTCCCTGTTCCTTAGGAAAGTGGAAAGCAGCTGATTGGCAATGCCCACCATCCCTGAGCAATAAAGCATTTTTTTCAATGCTGTATACTTGGCCTTTTAGGATATGAGGTTCCAAAGTTAGCTAAAGAGCAAACAGCAAACAAATTATGCAGTGCCTATTAAATACTAGAGGCCCGGAGAACAAAAATTTGTGCACTTGGCGGGGAGGGGTCCCTCAGCCCAGCCTGTGCCCTCTTGCAGTCTGGGACCCCTGGGGGGATGTCCACCTGCTGGCTTAGACTCACTCCCCTTGGGATCAGGCCTAAGCTGGCAGTCAGACATTTTTCTGGCAGCCCGGGAGCCTTCGGGGGATGTCCACTTGCCAGCAGGGAGCAGGCCTAAGCTGCAGTCAGACATCCTCAGCACTGCTGAGGAGGCGGGAGAGGCTCCCACCACCACCGCTGTACTGGAAGGTATCAGCCTGGCTTGTGGCTGAGCAGAGCTCCTCCTGTGGGAGTGTACTGACCACCAGGGGGCAGCTCCCGCATTGAGTGTCCCCCTCTGGTGGTCAATATGTAGTGACCAGTCATTCCTAGTGGTTCTGCTGTTAGGGTCAATTTGCATATTACCCTTTTATTATATAGAATTTTGTTATCGCAATGTTTAAAAAGGCTCATCAATCAACTTTTGATTCTCCATGTGAGTGGAAGCAGATATTTTAAATTCTCTGGAAGAAAGATGTTCAAATCCTCAGAGGCTCTGGGGACCTTCCCTGTCTTTGTTTATATTTCTGGACCGTGGACTATTTTGTGTTATTCTTAGTAGGTCAAGGTTGAGAAAGACCAAGGAAAGTTCAACCCAGATCCTTCGCTTCATTTGCAACCCTGGCTGGAACATTTTGCTGAGGAGAAGGCCAAGGACAAGCTGAGCTGCGTGCAGCTTCTGGGTCACTAGTAGATTTCCGTTAGTCTGTCACTGCAGACTGTGGAGATTTGAAAGCTGGGGGATTAGCGCAACGTGCTGAGCTGTGAGAGGCGTGTCAGCTATGTGTCAGCTCTGTTCGATGTACTCCAGGAGAAACCACATTTTGAAAACTCTCCTGTGTGAGACATGGGGCTCCCTGAATGCCCAGTGTCATGCTACTCTGCACCGAGGCAGGTTCCCAGCAGCACCAGGAAGGCTTTAGTTAGTAATGCCTGTATTTTATTTATCTTTTTTAAAAATATATTTTTTATTGATTTCAAAGAGGAAGAAAGAGGGAGAGTGAGATAGAAGCATTAATGATGAGAGAGAATTATTGTTTAGCTGCCTCCTGCCAATCCCCTACTAGGGATTCAGCCTGCAACCTGGGCAAGTGCCGTGACTTGGAATCCAACTGTGACTTCTTGGTTTATAGGACAATGCTCAACCACTTACCCACACCAGCCGGGCTCTCTCTTTATTTTTTTCAAGTTGCCACCAAGGAAAACATTTATTCTCTTTTCTCACTCTGGAGTAATGTGCTGGGTCTAAATGACTGCCCTAAGCTGTGAATAGATTTTTTAAGTTCTCTGATCACATTATTTTGTTCTTTAGGCCATGTCTATATTTCTTATAAATATGCTAAATGTTCATAGCAAGACAGGGTCCGAAGTCTATTATGTAATTGTTAAATGTATGGCTTAAAAAAAATAGATTCATCTCCCACAGTCACTCTCCATGGGAGCTAAGTGAGTGGAGAAAAATTGATCTCTTGTCTTGTTCAAAATGAAAAATGAAAAGAGAAATGAACAGTAAATATTTTAACTATTCAAGTTCCACACATCACCATCACAAGATTAATTTGAAGCTTTCAGAGACAAACTTCAGCTATTCTGATTCAATCAGAAGAGTTTAGTTATGACTAATCTCGCCTTTGTCAGTGAATTTGCCCACTTGAAGAAGAGAGTAGGCCTGGGAGAAAGAAACAGAGTCAGACAGAAAGGGAGAAAACAAAAGACGCAGCCACACAGAGAGAACATGCCTTTTACGTAAAAGCCACATAAGTTGCTTTATTTCCTCAGAAATTCAAAAGCAGAAGCACGGGGCAGCATAAGGTGACCAATCTTTAATAGAAACACACATGGCAGGAGTGTATGCCACCAGGCTTCTCTCTTACATATCTAGTTATTCTTTTTTCTTTTTTGTTGTTTTTTTAACTAAAATTTATCTTTATTGTTTCAAGTGTAACATGTTCCCCTTATTCCACCTATCCCCAGGCCTTCACTGCACTATTGTCTGTCCATGGGCTATCCATGTCCTATAAAATAAAGAGCTAATATGCTAATGGTTGTGACACCCTCATGCCGTAACGACCTATCAGCAGGAGGCTGCATGCTCATGCACAGTGGGGCGGAGCTGCCACTTTGCTCTGGAGACAGGGTGGAAATAGGGAGGCACCCAGGAGGCAGGACCATCCCATGGTGGGGAGGGTGGGGGTGAGAGTCTATAGTGACTCCCTCACCAGTTCTTCGCCACTCACCACTCACACTCAGAGCACCCCGCTGCAAACCTGCCAGGAGGAGTGCAGTGCATCAGGCAGGAGGCTCCCATGCTCTCCTCCAGTGCCATGAAGGGGCAGAGCTGTCACATTGCTCTGGAGATGGGGCAGAAGTGGGGAGGCACCCAGAGGAGGTGGAACTAGCCTGAGGTGACTCATGGGACCAAGGGCTGGCCTTGAAGCAGCCAGAGAAAGCCAGAGGTGTTGAGAGTGGGGTCAGGTGCACTCAAGCTCTGGGTGGAGAGGTTAGGGTGTCAAGGAGGGGCAGCGGGTGGGTGGGTGGGGTGCACATGGGTGGGCGAGGTTGCATGATTTTGCATGCCAGGTCACTAGTGAGTGTGTGTGTGTGTGTGTGTGTATCCCTAATATGCAAATAGACCGAATGGTGGAACAACTGAAGAACTGAACAACTGAACAACAAGTCGCTATGATATGCGCTGACCACCAGGGGATGTGCGAGGAACATGGTGGGCGTTGGCCTTGGTGGAATGTTGGAGCAGGTAAACGGAGGCACCAGACCAAGGCAGGGCACCAGTTGCTGTCATCAGAGTGAGCCTCTGGTGGTTACTGAAAATTCTTTGCTCCCATGAGCTGCGGTCCTGCCTGGTACTTGCACCTGCTGCCATTGCTGGCCCTGCTCACACCCCTGCCAGCGCTGGAGCCACTGTTCACTTGGCATCATCAGTGGGTGTGAATGGTGGCTGCTGGCTCTGATCACCCCTCAGGGCTTCTCCACCTCCCCTTGCTCCTGAGGGGCAATAGGGGCAGTAGCTGCTACTTGTACTCACTGATGACACTGGCCCCACTCGCACCCACTGCTGGTGCTGGCCCCAATCGCTCTGTGCTTTCAGTGGGTAGAGTAGGGCAGGTGCTGTTAGCGCATGGGAATGGCATTGGTGGGAGTAGGGCTGCCAGCAAAGAGAAGATCAGGGGCTTCGGCAGGAGGGGCCAGGTGGGGACATGGAGGATGGGCTTAGACCCGCCCCTGTGCCTACTGCAGCCTCACAGCCCATAGTTCCTTTCAAGGTGCATGAATTTGTCCACTGGGCTTATAGTATGCATATAACTTCTTTGGCTAATCTCTTCCTTCTCCCCTCCTTTCCTTCTGAAATACTGTCAGTCTGTTCTATGCTTTGATGTCTCTGGATCTATTTTGTACATCAGTTTATTTTGTTATTAGATTCCACATAGAGTGGGATCATGTGATACTTGTTTTTCTCTGACTGGCTTATTTTGCTTAGCATAATACTCTGTAAATGTTATCCAAGGATAATGAACATACAGAACATTACACAGATCTTACATGTACACACCTGTGTTATCTGCATTCAGATCAAGAAACAGATGTTACCTATCCCTGCAGCCCCCTCTCAATCACTTCCTCTGCTGCAGATCACCACTGTTCTGAGTTCTGGCATCATGGATTCCTTTTGTCTGTTGTTGGACTTTACATAAATGAAGCATACAGTGTGACATCTCCTTGTCTGGCTGGCTTCTGCCGCTTGCTGATTTGTTTGTGAGATTTATTTGTGTTGTTGCATGCAGCAATAGACTAATTTACATTCTGTGTATATTCTGTTAACTATGCCACATGTGTTTAGCCATTCTACTGATAATGGACATTCAGCTGTTTGCGGTTTGGGACTGTTACAATTCACATTCCCAAGATCAACCTATTTCCAGTATCCCCTACTTTTAGAAAGTTTGCCTTATGCCTCTTTGCTTTTATGAAATGTAATGTCCTTTAGTATCTATTGTTGCTAACTAAAAAAAAAAAAATCAGAGAGGATTTTGCTTTTATGAAAAAAGGCAGAAATTGAGAATGGCACTCAGTATTTGTCAGGGAGTCATTATGGAGACAGGGTAACCCCAGCAGCAAGAGTGTCCCTGCCAGGGTCCTGCCCAGGAGTTACACTCTGCATCACAACATTAACGCAGCATAGCTTTGAAATGTGTCTGTGAGCACCTGTGCTTTATCTCCACTTGCTTTGTGCATCCTTTAGCAAAATGTGATTTGGGTATCAGAAAAGCCTAAGAGAGCTTGTAAAGGCATTCCACTTAGCATAAAACTGGATGGAATTTGGTGTTTCAATCATGGTCTATGAAATAAGGACATTGCAGGTGCTCTGAAGGTACAAGCATCCACTACCCATACTATTTTCATACAGAGAAAAGGAATCTTGACAGCTGAGGAGTTACTGTTGGTTCTGCTAATAGCAAAGTGGTCCTGAAGTAGGCAGGCAATTATTTCTTCACCCTATGCCATTTAGGCTTTAGAAACATTTTGTAGAATTTCACCACCTTTGGGTAGCAAGGGCTGGGGGCGGGGCGGGGGGGGGGGACCTGTACATATCTTTTGGTGAATATATACGTACACATTTTTATAGGTTTTTATTGACTTTAGAGAGAGAGGAAGAGAGAGGGAGAGAGAGAGAAATATCAATCGCTGACTCCTTCATGCCCTCTACTGGGGCTGGAGTCTGAAACCCAGGCATATGCCCGGATCAGGAATCAACTGATGATCTCTTGGTTCATGGGACAATTCTCAACCAACTGAGCCACATCTGCTATTTTTTCACTGTTTATCTTAGGAACTATAGTCTTACAAAAATCTAAGAAACAGAAATTTAAGTGTTTTGGGTTTTTTACTTAAAAAATGTACTAATCTTCACCTGAAGATATGTTTTTATTGATTTTTTTGAGAGAGAGGAAGGAAGAGGGAGAGAGAGAGAGAGAGAGAGATCAATATGAGAGCAAAACATTGATTGGTTGGCTCCCATATGCATCCTGATTGGGGACTGAACCCACAACCTGGGTATGTGCCCTGACCAGCAATCAAGCCCAGAACCTTTTGGTGTCTGGGACAACATTCCAACCAACTGAGCCACACCCGCCAGGGTTAAGTGTTTTTGTTTTGTTAAACTGTATACTTCAGAAGAGGAACGGAACAATTTTAAAAGGGTTGGCTAGCTTTGCTAAGGGTTAGAGCAAATATAAGATAGAAGCAAATGCCCGACTGGTGTAGTTCAGTGGTTGAGCATCGACTTGTGGACTAGGAGGTCACAGTTCAATTCCCTGTCAGGACACATGCCCAGATTTCAGGCTCTATCCCCAGTGTGAGGTGAGCAGGAGGCAGCCCATCAATGATTTTCTCTCATCTTTGATGTTTCTATCTCTCTTTCTCTCTCTCTCTCCCTTCCTCTCTGAAATCAAGAAAAATATATTTAAAAAATAAAAGTTAGAAGTAAAGCAAAACCTGTTTTGTGAAGTTTCTATCTCTGTGGAGTTAAGTTTGCTTTTGAACTGTTAAAATGTTTAGTAATTTATATTTTTTTACTAATTGCTTTGATCTTTTAAGTAACGAAAACAGTTGAAAGAGGAAGAGAGTGGGTACTTTACATGCTTAACACTTAAGTTTCGTGGAAATTATCCCTAATGATGGCAGAACACACAGAGTATATTCTAGCCTCTTTGGAAACATTCTCCCAGTAACAAATTCACATTGACATTTTCAGAATATGGCTTGCCAGTATAAAAAAAATGAAATTTGTGAACACCATAGTTTAGGTTTTTTCATAGTGTAATTTCTTCTTGAGAATGGATTAGACACTTTGGAAACTTATAGTCCTGTATTGTGTAAAATATAGATTTAGAAGAATTAGAAAAAAAGTTATATGAATAACATTTTATATTGATTACATTTTAAAATGATAATATTGTCGATATATTGGGTTAAATATATTGTTAAAGTTAATTTTATATATTCCTCTTTATTAAGACAGCTACTAGAAAATTTAAATTTACATACGTGGCCCACATTATGTTTATATTGTATTTTTAACCTTCACATCACCAAAAACTAGTGGTTTGACCCAGAAAATAATGTGTTTTGGTGGGATTAGAGAAGTTAGTTTTTCAAGTGTGCTTGCTTTCTAAGTGCTTACTTTCTACATCTATCCACAGATCCATGGCATATGTGGACTTAGTTTGGTTGCAACTATATTTTACCTTGTCGTTTGATAGTTTTTATCCTAACCTTAGTAGACATTTAGTAAGTGCCAGCTGTGTGTAGAGGTAAGAGAGCTGTGTTATATAGTCAGTGCCTCTAGTTGAAAATAAAAGTCCCGCATGTTTGTTTAATTCATTCATTAATTCATTCATTAAATATTTATTAAGCTTCTGCTGGCAAACAGGCAAAGCATGGGGATTTGGTGATAAACAAAACACAGCTTCTATTAGAAAAGAGCTTAGAGTCCAAGGGAAGAGAAAGACAAGAACACAGAATGAGTGTGTGGCCAGTAGAGACCGTGGAGGGAGCAGGACAGCATTATGGACTCTGCCCTGTTTTAGATACTTTTCACCAGTGACCTTCTACTCTCATGTCTCTCCCCTCCCCAAACAAGCCTGTTTAATTTCTACCAGCAAGTCAGAAAATGTAGAGGGTCACAAACCAAGAGTGAGTGATCCGGGAAGGGGTTCTTACATATAGATACACTAAGGGCCCAGTGCACAAAAATTTGTTCACTCAGGGGGGTCCCTCAGCCTGGCCTGTGCCCTCTCGCAGTCTGGGACCCCTTGGGGGATGTCCACCTGCTGGCACACCTGGCCAGCCTGGGTGAGGGGCTGATGGCTGTTTGCAGGCTGGCCAAGCCCCCCAGTGGGGTCTCTCACCCAATGGGGGTGTAGGCAGCCTGGGTGAGGGGCTGAGGACCGTTTTCAGGCTGCCCGCAGCTCCCATTGACCCAACGTCGCAGCGAGGCTGGCTGGAATCAGGTTTCTGGGGTTTATTTATTTTCTATAATTGAAACTTTGTTGCCTTGAGCAGAGGCCTAGTCAGGCAACGAAGCCTCCTGTTTGCTGCAGGTCCGTGGCTTCTATAATTGAAACATCGTTGCCTTGAGCAGAGGCCCGGCCAGCCTAGGCAGGCAGTTTCAATTCCATCGCTGGTGCAATGGAAGCCTCCTGTTTGCTGTAGCTCCGTGGCTGCTGGCCGCCATCTTGGCTGGGTTAATTTTCTGATTGGCTGGTGGGCATGGCTTAGGTGTCTCAGAGTGATGGTTAATTTGCATATTACTCTTTTATTAGATTAGACTAGAGGCCCGGTGCATAAAAATTCATGCACTGGAGGGGTGTCCCTCAGCCCAGGCTGCCCCCTCTCATAGTCCAGGAGCCCTCAGGGGCAGGAAGTGACCTGGCGATGAGGGGAAGGCAACACCCCATCACACCTCTGCTGCTGCCACTGTCACTGCCGGCAGTGCAAGCCTCGGGCAGCCCTGGTTACCTGAGCCTCGGGCAGCCCTGGGCGGCTGGGCAGCCGCCATCCAAGTCTTGCCTGTGCCTCGGGCCAGCCCTGGGTGGTTTGGGGGCTAAAGGGACTGGGGGATTCTGGAGCAGGTGCGCAGAGTGGCCAGGCCCATCTGGCGATGGGCCCGGCCTTGCCATGTGCCTGCTGCCCCAGCAGGGCTCAGGGGACTGGGTGCCATCATCATGTGGCTATGGGCATCACCATCTTTGAGGGTGTGGCAGTTATTGAGCATATTTCCTCCTTATTGGCTGTGAGCACTGCCATCTTTAAGGGCAAGAAAGTCAATTAGCATATTCCCTCCTTATTGGCTGTTCACTCAGCCATCTTTGCAATTGCATGAGGGTCAATTAGCATATTCCCTTTTTATTAGATAGGATAAACCAGTTGCCTGTAGGACCATGCCTTTGGGCTGATGCTCCAGGGCACTGCCTCAAATGGAGTGATGGAGAATTCACTCGATCTCTTACACTTTACAAAAGAGTTCCGCATCAGTTCCCTAAAAAATGTGTGTATGTTCTTTCAGACATGGAGTGGTCACATTGCCTTGCCCCTGTGACTGACTTGCATAATGCCTATAGGACCATCAAGGCAGCATGTGTGGCCGGAGGCAGCACACACCGATTGTTTTCTTTGCTGCCTTTACAATGAGATTACGTTCATATCTGAAGCTGAGAGACGTGCTTTATGATTGCATCTTACACTGATCTCGAATATAAAAGAAAGCTTCTTGTTGATTCATTTCTAGCAGGAAGGAATTATTTCAAATTTCAGTTTGATGTTTGTAGATTCGGTTTTCAGCTCTGATTCACACTAGCTGATTAACATCAAGCATATTAGCTAGAGGGTCTGGACATCATCACCTCACAGTTCAAGATTAACTTACAAATGAAAGGACTTTTAAAAATTGACGTTTGCACATCGTCTTGAGGAGGTGGGTCACGATTGCTGCGTAGGAAGAGCCTGAATTCACCTCCTCCTACAGACATAGCAAATCTACAGCTCCCATGGCACAGATCTCTCTGAAAAAGACCTTGAAACCAGCTGAGCAACTCTTCCACAACAGGGGATACAAGAGCCCCACTGAGTCAGGTAGGAGAAGCAGAGATATGATCCTGCCAAAACCTGACTCATGGTGCAGCCACTCACAATGAGGTGTGATCTCACGAATACAGAACTAGTCCCTGGGGAGCAAGGGGTTTGTGTCCCATATCAGTCACCCTAACCCTTGGGACCTACACCAGAAGGACAAACCAACAAAATTTCTGGCTTTGAAAACCAACAGGGCTTACTTCTAGGAGAACCATAAGGCTGTAACAATGCAGATTCCACTCTTAGAGGGCCTGATGCAAATTCACTCACCCTGGGACCCAGTGCAAAAGCAGCAGTTTGAAAGGGCCTAGACCATATGTGAAGGAGACTTATTTGCTACCCTTAAAGCTTCTACCAGAGTGGAAGAAGTCTGCTGGAACTCTCTTGAAGGCCAGAGACACTGATGGGTGCCATTTCTGCATTCTCTTTTTAACCTGCCCATGCCAGCAGGGCCATCTCATTCTTGCACTGCAAAGGCCAGCAGAGGAGTGCAGCGTGTGAAGCCCCACAGGGGATGCCCCTTGACAGTCTGGCTGTGGTGGCCAGGGAGAATAGTGTTCCTGGGCCTCACAGGTCTGAAACAATTTGAGATATGGTTCTTGACAGGCTACCACTCCCAGGGCACTGCACAGACAACATACTGAAACACACCACAGTTTTCCTGTACAAAAGGCCTATTTACTTTTCCTGGAACTTCAGCCTGAGGGGCACAGTTCAGGTTTACCACACATGTGAAGGCTACAGAAATGCCCTCGGAAAACATAGGCCTGGGATCACCATCTTTGTGGTCTCCCTTGGTCTTGCTATAGCTCACTGGAAATACGTACACTTGTATGGAGCCCTAACTTTGCAACTGTCACCAAGGGGACACCTCCAGATCTCCTGGTCTGGAGGATAGGAGGGTTTATGATTTGGGTCCTACAGGACTGCATACATTTGCATACCTTAAAAACTGCTGCCTGAGTGTCTATTCCCCAATCAGTTTGAAACTAGTTGCTTACTGAGACTCCTCTCTCTGGAAACTAACAGGTATTAACACACCCTCAAACACCAAGACGTATCAAGAATGAATCATGCTGCTTAGACAATCTCAAAGGTTCAAGAGACAACTAAGAGCTAGGGCAACATTAAATGATAAAATTCATCTCCAACATAAGACCACTTTTTCAAAAATGGGAAAGATAAATGATTTGCCTAATGCATAGAAACAAGCACAGAGAATAAAGCAAAATGAGGAAACAAAGGAATATGTTCCAAATGAAAGAACAACATAATCCCACACACACACAAAAAAATCCTTGATGAAATGGAGATAAGTCATTTACCTGATAGAGTTCAAAGTAATGGTCATAAAGGTGCTCACTGAACTCAGGAGAAGTATAAACAGTAAGAACTTCAATAAAGAAGTAGAAAATACAGGAAAGTACTAAAAAAAGTCACAAAACTCAAGAACAAATAACTGAACTGAAAAAATAACATTAGAGGGCTCAACTGTAGATTAGATGAAGCAGAAGTAAGAATTAATGGTCTAGATAACAAAACAGTGAAATTCACCCAAACAGAGTAGAAAATAAATTTAAAAAGTGAAGCTAGTTTATGGGACTATGGGACATCAAGCAGAATATCATTTGTATTATAGGGACCCATGAAGGAGAAGAGAGAGAAAAATGGGTCAAAATTATTTGAATAGTGGTTGAAAACTTCTCCAACCTGGAGAAGGATACAAATGCCCAGATCCAGAAAATCCACAAAGTTCCAAGGAAGTTGAATCCAAAGAGGTCCACACAGAGGCACATTAAAATGTCAAAAGTTCATGATAAAAAGAGAAGTTTAAAAGCAATAAGAGAAAAACAGTCTTTACCTCAAGGAAGTACCAATGAGACCACTAGCATACTTCTCAAAAGAAACTTTACAGACCAAAAGAGGGTGATGTAATATAGTCAAAGTGTTGAAAGAAAAAAAACCAAAAGCAAAAACTTCCAACCAGGAATATTCTATTGGCAAAGTTCTGATTCAGAATTGGAGATGAGTTTTCCATGTAAGTAAAACATAAAGGAGTTCATCATCACTAAACCAGCCTTACAAGAAATGCTAAAGGAGATTATTTAATCTGAAAAAGAAAAGCATTACTTATTAACAGAAAAACATATGAAAGTAAAAGTGTTAATGGCAAAAAGGTAAATATATAGTAAAGGTAGTGGGTTAATACTTCAAAACTATTGTGAGGGTCAAAGATAAAAGTAGTCAAAATAACTATAACTGCAATAATTAGCTACAAAAATAAAAAGATCTAAATTGTCACATCAAAATATGAACAGCGTAGGAGGGAATAAAAATGAAGAGTTTTAGAATGCATTCAAACTTAATTTGCATTCAACTTTAAATACTGTTATATATGTTGTCTGTGTGAGCCTCATGGTAACCACAAAACAAAATGCTATAGTATATACACAATGCTAATGAGAAAGGAATCTAAGCATAATACTGTAGAAAGCTATTAAACCATGAGGGAAGAAAGTAAGAGAAGAAGAAAGTAACAGAGAATAACTACAAACAACAAAATGATAATAAGTAAATACTCATCAATAATTAAATGTAAACAGACTAAAGTCTTTAATTAAAAGACATAGAGTGGCTGAATGACTAACAATATCAAGACCCATGAATATACTGCCTATAAGAGACTTACTTCAGATCAAAGACACATAGAGACTGAAAGTAAAGGAATAAAAAAATATATTTTATGCAAATGTAAACCAATGGTAAGCTAGGGTAGCTAAACCTATATTAGACAAAATACAATTTAAAACAAAGACTGTAATAAAAGACAAAGATGAGCGTTGCATAATGATAAAGGGGTCAATCTAATGGGAAGATATAACATTTGGAAATATTTGTGTACCCAACATAGGAGCACCTGAATATATAAAATACTAACATATCTAAAGGAGTATGTAATAATAGTAGGGAACTGTAATACCCCTTACGTCAATAGATAGATCACCCAGACAGAACAATAATATTGATCTTAAGTAATATATTATACCAAATGAATTTGATAGTTATATACAGAACATTCCATGCAAAAGCAGCAGAATACACATTCTTTTCAATTGCATACAGGGCATTTTCCAGAATAGATCACATGTTAGGCCACAAAACAAGTCTCAATAAATGTAAACAGAATGTAATCATATCAGTCATCCTTTTCAATGACACTGGATAAATCTAGAAATAAACTCCAAGAAGAAAACCAGAAAAATCACAATTCCATGAAAAGTAAACCACCAATAGGTCAATGAAGAAATCAAATAAGATATCACAAGACAAAATATTTTTGTAACTATCTATGGTGGTTCACAATGAATAGACTTATTGTGCTGATTATTTCGCAATATAAACTTATAAAAATCATTATGAAACTCATAAAATGTTCTGTGCTAATATCGCAATTTTAAAAAGAAGTGTATATCTTATCTGTGTATATCACATAAATTATCTTCATTTTAGAGAGAAAGTTACTTTCCAACAAAAATCAACTGATGAACATTTAATAAACATTGGTCCTTGCTCTATATGAAAAATCATGAGTTATCAACTACAGTATGATGCAACTGTTCAATTGCTTGAGCAAAAATATTTGGTGTCATACCTATTAGAGAGGAAAGAGAGGTGGTCACTGAAGTAGGTTTCAGGGAGAGGTGGGTGAGCCATCATTCTCAGCTGGGGTTTGAAGGATG
The DNA here is from genome assembly GCA_004026665.1 of Murina feae. Lineage (NCBI taxonomy): Eukaryota > Metazoa > Chordata > Mammalia > Chiroptera > Vespertilionidae > Murina > Murina feae. The sequence goes on from PVJC01034075.1 coordinate 17,481, forward strand.
GGATAGGATTGAAATAAGTCTCTGTAGTGCAGGGCTTTTAACAGTCACATGGCATATCCCTTTATCTACAAATATTGTTTTCTGTAATTATCCTATATAATAAAATGCTAATAAGCAAATTATCCCTTCGGGAGTTTGACCACTCTCTATGATGTGCAATGACCACCAGGAGGCAGTGCAGAATGAAGGAAGGCTCCAGCCGGAAGTCAGCAGCTGGGGGAAGAAAGGCCTCAATTGGCCCTGATTGTCGGCCATCCTAGGAATCCTACATGTGCACAAATTTCATGCACTGGGCCTCTAGTTTATCATATACGTTAATACAACAGATGTTAATCCATACTGCCTCAGGCATGTATTTTCTTGAAGCTTGCAGGGTGAACAATGTGTACTTCTGAGAGAGGGAAATGCCACACAGCTGAGTCTAGTGGTGATTATGCCATGCACAGCACCAGAGAAGTGCAGGAGAAGGTCATTGTCTCATATTGCCTGGTAAGAGTGAGTGGACTATGCAGAAGAAGGAGAGAGAAATTAGGTAAAAATGCCAAATAGTAAAGATGTTGTGGTGAGTTTGACTTGATTCAAGGGTGCTTTACATCCAACTCTTTCTGTAATTCCTATGTCTGACTCCTAGGGTTGGTTCATCAGCCTCCTTGAAAGTTTAATGGAAGTTAAGACTCCTCTCTCCCCATCCAAAAAAAAAAATAGATTGTGTGCATTCATATTTCAACATCCACCTTTTTACTTACAATGTCATGGGCTCTAGGTGAAGAAGGGCTGGTTTATAAGCAACACGTAGTAGTATAAATACACACCCCATATCTGGGTTTGGTTTTCCTTTCTAATTCCTTTGGTTTTCTTATTCAGGATCATTAGAAATGAAAGGAGAGAAGGGAGCTGGGCTTTCCTGTGTCCCTCCACCCCCAGCACTGTGCTTGGCACCCAACACATACTGGGTTCCTGAGTCCTTCCAATAGCGCTCTGTGAGCAGGTTGCATCTCTACTTAATGTCAGGGAATGGAGTAGAGATTTATGCTTATCCTACTTAGAAATACTTGGATAAACTAAGACTTGCTGTAATAAAAGACAAAGATGGGCATTGCATAATGATAAAGGAGTCAATATAATGGGAAGATATAACATCGGGGAGTGGGAAAGAGGCAGCAGGGGTTCAGTGGCCTGCTTGGTGGGCTTCCCAGGCCCCTTGCAGGGCACCAGGAAGTGGGAAAGCAAGGTGGCAGGCTGGGGAGTGGGAAAGAGGCAGTGGGGGGGTCAGTGGCCTGCTTGGTGGACTTCCCAGGCCCTTTGTGGGGCACCGGGGAGTGGGAAAGCAAGGCTGCAGGGGTCGGGGTCCTGCTTGGCAGCTCCCCAGACCCCTTGGCGGCACCGGGAAGTGGGAAAGGAAGGCAGCAGGGGACGGGTGAGTGGGAAAGAGTTGGCGGCCTGCTTGGTGGCTTCCCAGGCCGTTTGTGGGGCATCAGGGAGTGGGTAAGAGGTGGAAGGGGGTCGGTGGCCTGCTTGGCAGCTGTCCAGGCCCTTTGCAGG